>JAAKBH010000620.1:0-175007 GCA_019776075.1 Amaranthus palmeri | reverse complement strand
GAATATCCCAAAGAAAAACATAAGAAAAGCAATGAAAAGAGATAAGCATTACTCTTCTTCAATACTTCAATAGTGAAGTACGGTTCTACCGTCTATGATCACGGGCGCGGCGGTATCCCACCACATAACCTCAACCCAAGGCTTAACCTCCACCTCTTTGATGTTTTAGGGGCCTATTTCCTTGTTACTCCATTTGTCAATGAATCACTTAAGTTTCTTTTGAACTTTACATAGTCTAAAGAATCATTCTATTTTTCGAAAATTGCTTAATAATACCATGTCTAATCTTTATATTCCTCTTCTTGCCATATAGATTATATTATAAGTTGTATGTTTAAGTTACATTTGTTAAATCCTTAAGTAAAAAAAAATGGAATGTAGGACATAATAATCACTAGCCAAGGTAGAGCACAACCTACTTGAATGTAAATTTGACCTATCGCCAGTACTCCGCTAAATTTGACACAGTAGTATTGAATACCACTACTAGTATATGACAGTAGGAGACAGAAAGAAGGGGGAAGACTCTAATCAAATTAAGAGATGTGTGTCTTTAAGAGAATTTGAGGCCTCTATTAACAAAACGAAAATGCTCAACAATTGAAACCTTTTGAGGTTTCAACCGTATACAAAGTCTTGGCAGTTGTCTATGGCCTCAGCTATATACTAGGTCTACACTTTTATTGTTTCAATCATACTTACAAAACATTTACTGAAAAAGTTGGCTATTACACTAACCTAGAGCCGGTAAAAAAAAAAAGAAAAAAAAAACACCTTAACTCTATTCCTTAAGCCTAGGCCCAAGCCTAGCTAGATGAATAGGCGGGCAGCAGATTATGCACAATTTAAGCCTTTACTCGAGCATCACCATAAAAGTCCTCTTAAAACCAACTCAAACAATGTATGAGAATGTAAAGTACATAAATTTTCATTCACCTTCCCCATGAGCCATGAGAGACGATCAATAAAAGTCTTTTGGAGTCATAACTTCTGAACTTCCACAAAGATCATTAAACAAGAAGAAAGATAAACATTGATAGATAACATATTAGATATTATGTCTGTCATATTATAGAAAAATTATTAAACTTATGAAATACGACCATGCGCCTTAAGAAGTAATCTATTTTAGGTAGAGTACATAACATATCTTAGTGTCTCAACCATCAGCTTAAGTTCTGGTTGAGGTCTCAATATATGTTATATACCTTAACAAGTTTGTTCTACCGAAAGTCAAAAACTAATGTCAAAAACTTGTTTAAAATAATTGTGCATTTTTATATTATTATCTCCATTCAAATCAATATATAGGCTATTGATTACAAACTGGACAAGCTTTACATTGTTTTGTTCATGACAACACCTAAATGCATGACCAGTCATTGTATAGGTAATACGCAATTTACTTAGTGAATGGAAATGTCCTTCATCATCTTAATACATGTTGTCATTGGACAATTTGTCTTGATCGCATTTGATGCAATGTGAGATCGACTTGCAACATAACCAGCCTGGAAAATAACAAATAACAGATGAAAATATATTGTCAACGAACAAAGATATAAAAATAGTATCCAGTCAAAAAAGTAGGTTCAGAACCAAACCATATTCATAATTCAAAATCATATCATATCATATATAATATATCATATACAGTTATTAATGCAAAATTGATTGTACATGTGTCAATTTGTAAAAGAAAATGTTACCGAGCAAATTATTGAATACGTATACTATAAATAGTCCAATAAAATGTATTAGTTAGATTAACCTACCATATAATTTTATTATTACCTTTACTTAGAGCTGTTCAAAAGTGATCCGACCCGAAAACCCGAACCGAAACCGAAAGTAAATCGACCCGAAAATATCTTCTGTTTTCAGGTTTATCGAACCGACAATACCCGAACCGATGTTGTACCAGAACCGGTTGACAATCGAAAATGGGAAAGCTGAACCCAAACTGTAACCGAGTTTTGTAACCGACACATAACGGTTAACCGAGATTACCCGAACCTAAAAATGACCGACCCGAGTCATATTCGACTCGAATCATGCTCGAAACCGAACTTGATCCGGCTAAAACCGACTTAAACCGAACGAATTTTTTTAGATCGAATTGCTTTAAATCTGAACCAATTTTTAAGATAGAAGTATGATATACTTATATTCAATCATTTTATTAGTTAATCTAATAAATACATGATATAAGCATTACATCCAAAACTTCTTAAATTGGAACAATCAATAGGAGAAGAATGTCATACCTCTTGAGGACACTTGAAGTCAAGAGCGAAGTGTGGAGAACGATTGATCAAATAACATGCCGTCGAAACCGCCTCGGCCCAAAACTCTTTTCCAGGTTTCGCTTGACTCAACATGCACCTGGCCCCTTCTAACAACGTCTTGTTCATCCTCTCGGCCACCCCATTTTGTTGCGGCCTACCTACACATGTGCGATGCCTTGTGATACCCTCCTTAGCGCAAAACTTGAGAAACTCTTTCTCAACGAACTAAAGCCCATTGTTGATCCTCAATGTCTTGACCTCACGCTCCATCTTCTTCTCTACCATTGTCTTCCATTCAATGAAGACACTCATCACTTCAATCTTAGTCTTGATAAAGAAACACCAAACTTTTCTTGAGTAGTCGTCAATGAACGTAAGAAGGTAACTACACCCACCTAAGAACACCTTTCTTGATGGACCCCAAAAATCCGAATATATGTAATCAAAAATGCCAAGCTTCTTTCCCCCAAAGACACCCTTCTTACTCAACACATTCATCCCTTGCTCACTCAAGTGCCCAAGTCTCATGTGCCAAAGTTTGGTTTCTTGCTCACTCATAGTGGAGGAAGATATGTTCGCCGAACCGATAACCAAAGACCCTTGCAATACATACAAACGACACACCATGCTACCCTTCATCAAAATCAGCGACCCCTTTGAAACCTTCAATTCTCCACCTTCACAAGTGCACCTACATCCAAGAACGTCTAACGTACCCAAGGAGATAAGGTTCTTTTTCAAACAGGGAACATGCCTAACATCAGTAAGCACTCTAATCACCCCATCATGCATCCTTATGGATATACTCCCAATACCCACAACCTTGCACGTGTCATCGTTACCCAAAGTAACACTCCCCCCATCTACCTTTTCATAAGTAGAGAAGTACTCCTTATGAGGAGTCATGTGAAAAGAGCAACCCGAGTCAAGAATCCACTCACTATCCCCTTTGTACCCATGTGTAACCACCAAGGCTCCACCATCATCATTATCATGCACATAGCTCGCTTCACCGGATGTAGTCCCTTTAGACTCTTTCTCCATTCTCTTATACTTCCAACAATCCTTCTTAATATGCCCCTTCAACTTGCAATAGTGGCATGTCTTGGCCTTGTTTGAAGCCCTAGACTTAGACCTACCCTTGTTCTTTCCCCCAAAACTACTATCATTCATTCTACCCCTTACAAACAAACCCATCATTGGTACCATTCTGTTTTTGGGTTAATTATCTCTCAATTAAATCCCTTTGCACCAATGCCTTTCTTACTTCATCACTACTAAGGACATCCCTCCCATATAGTAGTGTTTCCCTAAAGTTCTTGTAAGAGAAGGGTAAAGAACAAAGCAAGAATATGGCTAAGTCTTCATCATCTATCACCACATTAATATTATGTAAGTCCATGACTATTGTGCTAAACTCATCTAAATAGGTCTTTAAAGAACCACCTTCTTCAAGCCTAAGGTCATAAAGTCTACTCTTCAACAACAACCTATTTGTGACACTCTTGGCCATAGACAAAGACTCAAGCTTATCCCAAATACCCTTAGTAGTAGTTTCCTTCACAACCTCCCTAAGCACCTCATTTGACAAGCACAATTGAATTGCACTCAAAGCCTTTAAGTCAATTTCTTCCCATTTAGTCATGGTCATTCCTTGTGGCATCTTATCCACTCCATCCAATGCCTTTTGCACTCCATGTTGCACCAATATGGCCTTCATCTTCACTTGCCATAACCCAAAATTTTGATTCCTATCAAACTTTTCGATATCTAACTTCATGGATGCCATTTTCAATGCAAGAACGATCAAGAAACCTTCTAAACACCTTCAAGAATTCTTTGCTCTAATACCAATTGATATAAATGACACTATATATAAACCCCCAAAGAACCAAGGTGACGTCTCAAGAACACGTTCTAAACTAACACCCAAAAACAGAACCGAAAAATACAACAAAGCAATGCAAAATGAAACTTAAACAACAAATTAAAGCACACCAAAGATTTAGAGTGGTTCACCCCAAAAAAGATGGGCTACATCTACTTTCTTAGCCTAGATGTCTTATTGATATCTTCAAAGTTTCCCAATGGAGAGATTCACCAATGATGTATACAATTGAGGAAGAGAGAAAATATGGAGAGTGATTTTGATATTTGTAGAGAGAGATTAGGTAATGAAAAGCTATGTAAAATCACTATGTGTTAGTCCTATTTATAGGTTATAGGACATAACACTTACAATTATATCCTAAGGCTTATTTCAAGAAACCCGCAAAAAGAACAGAAAACTGTCCAGCCCCTACAGCCGACTCGGCTGCCCAAGAGGCACAGGGCACAGCCGAGTCGGCTTATGTTTCTGCCTTCAAAGACGTTTTCTTTCAATTGCTCTTTTATGCTTGTGTCAGAAAGACCATTTTGCCCTTAGTTATAAACCACCTTATTAACCCATAATCAAAGGACCTTAAGTCACATAAAACACCACAAGTTGTTATTCGGGACAATAATGGTAAGGTGTTGGCTGCAGGCATTAGGCGTTTGAAGACGATATGGGACATTTGGCTCTAGCAAAGCTGTTGCGGTGTTGTTTTGTAATGGTAAGGTGTTGGCTGCAGGCATTAGGCGTTTGAAGACGATATGGGACATTTGGCTCTAGCAAAGCTGTTGCGGTGTTATTTTGTGTTGTTTTGTATTGATTTGTGTTGATTTGGCTTTGCCTCAATTTTCTTGATTTATGATCGTAGTATCTCCCTTATATCTCTTTTATTGATATCCAATTCCAATGTACTCATGTTGCCCATTTGTTGGCTAAATGCGATATGGAGGTGCTGATTGATAAGTTTGTATGGATCTTATTCCCTAAGGTCTCCTTACCTTGGCTTCTCTTTACTTGGTTTAATGAAGATGGATGTTTATTTCAATTGAAATTACAATTATTTTTCAAAAAAAAAAAAAGTAATACAAGTTTGTTCATCATAAAGATTTAAAACCATGTGTAGGTTTGCCCTATCACAAAATATAACTCCTATGTCAATGTCACGTCGAATCGCAAACTCCAAGAGAGCGGGAATATGGGGTCATTTTCTTAGTATGAAAAAGAAGTGTACTACTAGAGTCTAGAAAGAGTACCTCATGCAAAGTTGTCATCAACGTTATGAGGCGCGGAGAATTGACTTTAGCACGTTTAGAAATCTGCCACAAATAAGCAAGAGCTATGAATAAAGAGAGTTGGACACTTGTGTGAAACTAGAGTGTTGTTTGTGTTTGAAAAAAAATTTTCTTAATTTTGGCTTGAACTGAAGTGTCGAAATGAGAATATTATTTGTTGAGGTTGTTTTTGAACCTTTGTGATAGAATTTTAATTTTCACTACCTGCATGAAGTTTTAATTTCCCCTTCTCTTATCTATAGGAATATAATTCTCCCTACCGTGAAACAGGGGGGAAAAGTGTTAAAATGTAATTCGAAATCCCAAAATTCTATAAGCAACACGGTGAAAAGAAGAGTCTGAGCTACATAGTAGATCAGTTTTGTAATTGCACTTTTAGTAAGTTGTCAAGAGTTAAGAGTTCAAGCCACACCATTTGTATACAATGACCAACCACTATCTGGTGTTTGGTCTTACTATACTAATAAATGAGCAAAATAGAGGTTAGATAAGGACAAGAAATACCTCGTCTATTTTGGTGTAACCAAATGGTAATTCTGGATTGCTTTCATCGATCATAAGATTAAAGAGCTTTTCAAAATCAAGACCCACACCATTTCCAATCCATCCCCAATGTTTAGCTAATTCTAATAACTCTGCAAGGTACTCACCATCATGAAGTGGCCCTGTCCATAGTGGACCAGAGACAACTAACGAACCTGTAGAATGCTACATCACAAAACAACCTTTTTAATTCTGAGATTATAATTGCATCGCAGCGACTATTATACAATCACGACTGAAACTAACATTTATTTGCCTCGTTCATCATACTTCCTCCGTTCCATTTACTTGCTATAAATGACCTTTTTCGCAACCTCATGCGTTACTTTGATCATTTAGAATTTTAGATATTAAACTTATCATAACTAAAAATTATAAAAAGTTAATATCATGAAATATACAATTAGATGATTAAAACAAGATTCTACTTCACTATATTATTTCTTACACATCAGCCGCAACGTATAAAATAAGTTTGAATGATAATTAGTGCTAATAACCGTAATGCAACAACTATTTCAGAACAGAGGAAGTAGAACAATGGTTCACAAACATATAATAGCTTATGGGCTTAGAACGAAGGAAAGATGGTCCAATTAAAGAAATAATGGGTTGATATGAAACTTAACAATAACCAAAGAGTAGAAATCAATTGTCATAAAAAAATCAGAGATGTTTAAAGCAAATATACTTACTTTTTCATGTTTACAGTATGAGCAGAAAAATTTTCCAAGTTCATCCCAACTAAATGCCTGAGAATTACCACACTTGTGGCAGTAACTTGCAAATCCATAATGCCTGACACACAACACGTAGCAATTTCCTATATTATTGTTATTTGAAATTTGTTTTTTCTAAAAAATAATTTCAAAAATATTTACTATTGAACCAAACACATAATGAATGATGAATATAATTGAGGTGATTATATAATAGATAGTTGATTATTACTGTTTTTAGCTCCAATTGCTAAATGTAATAAGATAAGAAGTAAATAAAGAGTGTTAAAAGATAGAAGCATCACCTAATGTCATTAAGCCTGCCACGGTTAACTCTGAGCATAACTCGAAAGACAGGTCCATGGTACGAGTAGTATGAGAAGAGAGGTGTCACATTATATCCCATTACAGACGCTTCTCGGACAGCACCACCTATTAGCATTCTCAATCCTATTTCATTTGCATAAGGCATTGGCCTAATGTAAGCTCCATAGCTAGCTAACGAACTTACAACCATGACAAAAAAACACAATTAGAGAATGTAAAAATCAATCCTTATAACTGATCATAATATTAAAAAGAATACAAAGGATATTACACAATGAATAAAGAGAACAACATTTTCATTATTACTGTAATATCACATTACAATTATCCTACAAATCTATGCTATGAATCTAAAACTAACAAAGAAATGGTACAGCTGTCCTCTTATAACAACTTCTAACAACCTACAAGAAGCTTAAACAGACAACTAACAAACCTATGTGATTAAACAAACTGGAGAATCTGAAGAAGAGACTCCTAGTTTGCTCAACATGGTCTTGGAAGATACTTCTTTATATGAAGTTAGTTCCACATAAACTTGTTTAGTAGAAATTTTCAAGGCACAAAACTCTGCTATAATGCACGAATGTGAAGAGTGAACTAAATTGCAACAAAAATCTTTCAAATAAGATGGAGTATGTTTTCTTCTTTGAGACGTTCGAACCAAGGGACTAGGTTCAGAAATGGAAGATAACTCAAGTGCCATAAGAGTTGATCCTGTGGATAAAACAATATTACAAGGTGGAATTTCATCATGTCGTTCATTAACCTCTACAGGTAGAGGGTTAATATGATCCTCATGATGCAAGCCATAAGTAGAATAATACCAGTAGAAGAAATAGTGGTGCAGTGATGGAGATTGTCAGACTGATTGATCAGTTGGTTCATTTGTGTGACATTGGTCAAAAACATAGTTGAGATCAAGAAAAGAATACAATGTCTATTGCATTCCTCTCATATTTTCTGAACTTTGTATATCAGAGGCAGTGGGAAAATAAAACCAAAAGCCTTTAAGTGAGTGTAGGTATGTTTTAATTTGAATAATTTTTCAGATGGAGAAGTACCTTATACCTCTTAGAACCTTCAAAGGCATCCTATTAATCATATGTGCATCACATTGCACACAATCATTCTAGAAGTACCTTATACCCCTTAGACTAATGGAAACTTTGACTAATAATTTTTCCAAGATCTGTGTATGTTTACACTTCACAACACCATTTTGTGGTGGAGCGTTCACACAAGAGGTTTATCAATGCCTTGTTTAAGTAAAAACTTTCTTGCTTCACCTTCAGTTTACTCTTAGGCATTATAAGATAGGAACTATTGTTTTAAACAGTAAGATAATCATTCTTGTATTCAACAAAATGTACCCATGTGATCTGAATCTTCTAAAATCATCAACTATGGTCATGAACGTATTACACTTTATTCTTGAATCAAAGGGACCCCAAGCGTCTACATGCAAAAGTTCAAATGGAGCAATTGTAACAGATATGCTAGATGGAAAAACAAGACTACTTTGTCTTATTGCAGGACAAACTGTACAAAAGAATGTCTTCTTTACCAAATTATCTTCTGTTAAAGGAAACAAAATACTAATTCTATTATGTAACTAAACCCATTGTGCAGACATTTGCAATATCAGAAGAGTGAGTGTTTAAGACAGTGTAACATGATTCGTAAGTTAATTCGCTTTTTGGATTCGCAATTCGCTCTAAATGACCCTTAAATAGCCTAAAACCGACTATAATTCGAACTCTTTGATTCACGATTCGCAAGGAGATTAGTGATTCATATGACAATGGTTTTAACATCTCCTTGTTGAATGTAGTTGTATGGTGAAGTGTAATTTTATATATTATCTAAAATAACATTTTTTTGTGTCATAACTTATAGCATGTGAACGTTTTCATTTATTCCACGGTCTCTAAGAAAATAAGTACTCTAGATAAGATCAAACTTACAAAATTTTAAACATTTAATTTTTCTGCATAAAAATTATATTACTTTACTGTTTTTATAAAGAATACATCAATATATCCCAACGTCTTTCTCAAGCCGGGGGACTCTTTTTTGTCGCGCTCTCCTTTATGGGTATGAGTTGTCGCCGTCCTTCCCTCCCTAGACCCTGTCCATAGTTTTCTATAAGCGGCATATACTAAGTAGGTTGATGATGATGATCAATATATCCCATAATCCCAACGTAATCAAGTGGCAGTGCCCAAGTAAATCAATACTAATCAATAATTAATATATATTAAAGTTGAGAATGAATAAATTAAGGATAAAGAATAAAAAAAAGGAAACATTTATTTAATTCCCTCCTCTACTAAGTTTTATCCATTATATGGCTGATGCAAAATGAGAGTAATATGAAAGAGACGTGTACTTGATGAATCACGTGGATGAAAATGTAAATACCGACAAACTCTTCTAAATATTTTAACAAACACAACACAATAATTGGGATTTACTAATATCAATTGACGAAAATGAAATCACAGACGCAATGGTCAATTCTACATATAATTGGTGGGCATACACTTTTTAAATTATTAACTCATAATATTTCCCATTTATATCCTTTGATTTTGCTCCACATAAATCGAAACATCTAATTTCCGCATACAGCAACAGAAAATTAGCAGTTAAAGTTAAAAAAAAAAAAGAAATTGAAGTAGTATAGTACTCACTTATGGGGACGGTGTCCTCCAGCTGAATATCCATCCGTTGAAGTCACATAAACTAAGCCACCCAATTTTAGAGCATTAAAAGCAGACCTTAAAAAGCTTGAATCACTCCCAAATGAATCAACATCAATAAAATCATAAAAATCCCTTTGTAAATAACACTCACTCATTACTCTATTTGCATCAAAATGGGTTACTACCCATCTTTTTTTACCCTCAAAATATCTCGGAATTTGAGATAAATTACCCATGATTAATCCCCTGTTTTCATCATTAGCATCATTAGCCAGCACAAAATTGGCCTGGGATTCGGCTAAATACCTAAGCGAGCGTACCCCACATCCACACATTGCGTCGAGAACTCGTAACTCGAGGTTGGAACGCTTGTAATGTGCGGCTGCAAGGACGCCTAGGTCTCGACCCGTGAAACTTTCATGGCGGAAAAAAGAATCACCTACTTGGAATTGGAGACCTCTTTCTGTTTGGTAATTTGAAGAAGGTGGAATTGGGATTGAAAAACTTGACATTTAAATCAGATTCTTTGGCGGGATAACTTATTCGAATCGGTTGATTTTGGCAGCGTTTTGGGTATGTGGGTTTTGAATTCGCGGGTTTTTTTTGGATATGAAGTAATTGGTGAACCAGGTGAAGTACTATCCAGCACTGGAAGACTGGAACTGTGTTATCTTGTGTAGTGCTAGTGAGTCATATGGCCGAAAGTAAAAACAGGTGAGTTAAACGCTTCGTTTTATCTTGTGCTTATTTTCTTTTTTTGGAATGTAAATACTTTAGTAAAACTTAATTTTAAAAAGGAAAAATTACCCAGAATAATACGACCTTTCACTGATTTTCCAAGAATAATACGAACTTTCAATTAACCACCAATAATACGAACTTTGACATGCATTTTCCGCTGGCATACATGACCTATTTATAACCGGTAGTACAGGTCTTTTTTTGACAGTTGCTCAGCAAGTTTCATCTCGTATTATTGGTGGTTAATTGAAAGTTCATACTACCGGTTGAAACTTGCTGAGCAACGGTCAAAAAAAGACCTGTACTACCGGTTATAAATAGGTCATGTATGCCAACGGAAAATGCATATCAAAGTTCGTATTATTGGTGGTTAATTGAAAGTTCGTATTATTTTTGGGAAATCAGTGAAAGGTTGTATTATTCTGGGTAATTTTTCCTTTTAAAAACTATCTTATACACCCTCTGATCTTTTTTTTTTCCACTTTAAGAGAGGAAAATTTAAATTAGATTTTTGAATTATTTATTGAAGATAAAATATATTTATGTCAAATCTTGTTGGATTTGTCGTAGTGTAAAGTTTTTTTAATATACAAAATTTATAATTTTTTATGAGAAGTACTTAGAGATATTAAGGTTTAAAATTTGCTAAAAAATCGTGCAAAATGTAAAGTGGACAAATAAAAAGGAACATAGGGAGTATTTCATATCAAAAAAAGTATTATCTTATATTTTATATGTATTTTTTTTTATTAATTTTCATTTCAAATAAAGATTATTTTTTATTAATCTTTTCTTGAGTTAAAAAAATGTAATTTTAATCTATTGTGTCGTTTAAGTTTTTTTTTATTTTTCAGTGTTTGGTAAAACGAGATGAAAATGCAATAGATTATAAAAAAAGTCATTAGCATATTATTTAAATTAGCAAATTTAATTTTCTGTATGCTTTAATATAATGCTTACTTGAAACATTATTTTTTTTTCTTGCAAATTATTAATGTTGCAACATTAGATATAGATTAGGTTCATATTTTAGATAAAAAAATCCATTCATTTTGAATATTACACTAAAACCGATGTATATAGAATTTGAAAATTTTGAATTTAGAGTCAAACTCACCATAGATAATGGATGAAGGGTGAAGGGTGAAAATATGTATTACTCTTATGCTTTTACTCTCTTATTTTTACAATTTTATAGATTCGATTTAGTTTGAAAAGAGTAAACCTATATTTAATTAATTTTTATTAGGCTAAGACTCTCAATTCAAGCTCTTAGCGTTGATAGAGAAAGTAAATGTGTGCATGAAAAATTCAATTCGTGGCAATATTTTTATGAGGAAATTGTGGTAAAGTTAAATCAACAAAAAATAGAAAGTGTGATAATTTTAAATGGATAATGAAAGTATAATGATATTATGATAGTACTCGTTTTGTCCCTTTCAATTTGCATTAATTTATATTTTGCGTTGTTCAACTTATTTTGCATCATTTTCTTATCTAAAATTGAATGCTTTGCCACCTTTTTATTCTAATAATCTATACAAATTCTTCAAAGAGACAAAACAAATTATTACAAAAGAAAAAAAAATACAAATGAAGTGCTTCTTATTTCACTACAGAATTTATTTTCATTGCTACCTTCCTTCTTCATCCATAATTTTTCTGCTTCTTCTCCATCAAGTCATTTATGATTCAGTGAGATTAAGATTAGGTGCACTAGACTTAAGATTGAGAATAGGCTTAAGTTTCAAAGCTTCTGCAATGCGTCTACTTTACTTCCCTATTTGCAGGTGTACAACAAGAATTAAACTAGTTTAAGTAGGTGTTTTATAATGTGATGTAGGATTTTTTAGTACGAGATGCAGGTGATTATGATGTATAAAGTAAGAATTTTGGTATGTGTAGTTTTTAGTATGTACATTAAAGTAGATGTTTTTGATATCTGATGTTGGTGTTTTATCTATTATAGTAGGAATTTTCTATTTATTTATTTTGCAAAGTAATAAATAGACATTTAATTACTTATAAGAGGTGTTTATAGAAAGTATTGAAATAAGAGTATGATCAAGATATATAAGTAGATGTTTTAAGATGATAATAATAATGAAGTAGGTACTTTAACATAAATAAGTTGTGTTAAGGTTACATATATTGTATTCTATTAAACTGGCAAAATACCTACTATATATATGACTCATTAAAATGCCCACTTTTATTGGTAAAAAATCATATACTATTAACCATCATAGCACCTATTCTTACATGTAAAATACATAATGTGAATCATTATAAGACATACTTTTACCAGTAAAAACAACAATTGTTATACTTTAATATTATCTTCTTCAATAATCCTATTTTTTATGATAATCAAATTATTATACTTGTATTTTATTCTTACTATGTTTTAATTGATTTTGAGATTTAATCTTATCAAATTTAGAAATCAATCTTTCTTTTCTTTTTTGATTAAAATTTAAGATATTAGAGAAAGTTGTTTTACAATAAATGGAGAAACCTTTTACTTGAAGCGTGCAGTTGGTGAGTTTTATTTTTCTTTTTTAATGTTAAAACGGATGGGCTTGTGAGAGACGTTTCTCAAAGAGTGTGATGCTTCAGATTTAGCTTGAAAAGGAATTGATCGACTACTCATATCAACAAGGTGCACCTTCTTTTCATGGAGCTTATTTGCTAAGAACTCCACAGTTAAAGAAAGTTAAGGGCGCTTGGTGGGGAGCAATCTTAAGATGGGTGACATCCTGGGAAGTTTTCTGGGTGCGCACGAGTGAGGCCGAATTGCGCGCGCGTTGAAAAGACTTGTGTTGATTTGCGGGGCCAGTCTACAGTCTCCATGAGTAGTCACCGGTGATCCGAGGGGCCGGGGTGTTACAAAGAGACCATATCTTACAAGAGTTTATGTAATTCATTAAGGAAAAACATGGAACCGAGGAAGTAATAGTCATCGTTTCTTAAAAGGAAACTTTACTTTTAAAAATCTCATCATTGGATGGTTTTCTTTTAAAAATCTCATTTTTCGTTTATTTTTGAGAAATTTGACCTTTCCACCTCATTTTCCTTTAGAGTCCATATAACTTACAACTTGTCAACCAAATAACTTTATATATTTATTTTATAATTTTAAAAGGAAATCAAAAAACAGAAAAAAAATATCTTACCTCTTACAACCCTTCTTGTATGTACCCACTACCACAAACCCTTACCATCCCCTCCCCCTTCCATCACCATCAACCCTTTTCTTAACGCGGTTATTGTAGGCAAATTCAAATGGCGGATGAGCCTGGACTCAAATGGGTGGTTATCCTCAACACTCTATCTCCGTTATGTCTCATCAACCTGAAATCATTCTTTCTCCCTCCCTTAAACCCACCCCTTTCCAACCCTCCATAAACTACCCACCACAAAAATCACTAGTTCGCAACTCTAACGCCACCACCAGTCCTAATGATGTAGCAAAATTTCCCACTCATTAGCACCCTTCTCTCTCTCTCTCTCTCCCCCTTTATCACAATCCAGCCCTATTTGTCAAATGAAAATAATCATCTTTTCTTGAAACTCTAGCCACCCTAATGATGTAAGTCAAATTGTGATTGTGAGGTGGTGGTTTCGATTGGAGAGGATGGTGGGAAAGGAAAGGTTGTTGCATAGAAGGATGGTGCAGGATGAGTTACATATGGTGGTGGTAAAGATGGTAAGGGAGAGAGTGCTTTAAAGGTGGGAAATATTTTCAAATAAATTCAAAAACTAATATAAACATGACAAGTGAAAACTAATAAATTTTCTTTTTGTACATAAATTGAAAAATGTTTGAAAAGAAAATGGGGTGCAAATGTCATCATCATCATCATCATAATAAATATAGTAATTCAGAAACTATTTTGACACGTGGCGACTTCAGAATGAGAGTTGTGGAATTTCTATGATTCGCCACGTATCACTTTTAACGTAAGATGAACATGGCAACAGCTGATATAGGAGGAAAACAAGTCATTTCGCAGTTCTAACTTGCTAATTTGCTACAACCGGTCATTTTTGAGGAGGGGGTGCTGTGAGCAAAAAGAGTGTAAAGTTTGGATATTTATAAATAATCAAAAATAAGGGTTATTCATAGGAAAACGAAAACGTTTAAAGTACGGATTATTTCCGATAATTTTTTCTATTTTTTAATAAGCACCAAAATTGAAAATTTCTTTCAAAATGATTAGGCTTTAATTATACTCCCTCCGGTCCAATTTAGATGTCCCATTTGACTTTTCACATATGCCGAAGCAACATTTTAACCCATATTATCTCTAATTATTCTTAATCAAAAATTATAAAAAATTGATATTAATAATCCTTGTATTGAGACGAATCAAACAAGATCCCACATGACTATGTTTTAACTTATATATTAAGAGTAAAATACAAATTAATTAAGAGTGATGAGTGAATAGTGCCAAAAGTCAAATGGGACGTCTGGACCGGAGGGAGTACAACTTTGTTTAAAGTGGTAGTACTATTTTGCATTTTTAATCTGATCATCCATTGAAAACGCAAATGGTGCAGGGGAGTGAGGAGTAGTATTCGATTATCCATCCTTTCCAAAAAAAAGTTGATCTAGATTTTAGTTATGGCAGTTTTCAGGGTTTCGTTCTAGGACAATATCCTTCCAAATTCACTTCTTCACTTCTTCTTTGTTTGATCTTCTCTCTATTTAGCACAAAATATTCTTCATTAAATAAACATGATTTACTCTTACCCATGCCCTTTTTATTTCATCATAATTATCATCAATCTTATTTATTATTATTATTATTATTATTCTGCTGGCGGGTTCTTTGAAGAGATGCTGAAACAGCTATTTTGTTGCTATCAAATTACATACTATGGATTTTCAACACTGCAAAGACCTAGGGTTTTATACTGGTATACATTCCTCACCAACTTCTCATTTTTCTTTTTCTTTTTTATTTTTTTAATTACCATGTTGCTAATTATACTTATTGTTTAAATTTTGTTTGAAAGTTTTAATCTTTATATTGTTTTAAAGTTTGTTTTTGTTATTATGTATTTGTTGTCTGACAGTAGTTTTGTGTTCTGAATTTTCAGCAATATGAAGTCTTGACATCAGAATCTTCAACAATTGCATCTTCAGTTACTCAAATGTCTAACTCCTGGTTGGTACCACCCTTTTAATAGCTTTTTTAGTTTTGAGTTTTCAGCTTTTTTTTTTATTTTTAATTTTTTATGTGTCTCTTGTTTTGTGTCCTTTATTTCAATTGGGCCAAAGACTTATAATGTGACATTGTACACGACGCTTGATACCAAAGCTCAATCTGAAACAACCTGTTTGTTAGTATTATCAGTGTCAAGGGTATGGTTGCATATATTTGACCCCGAAAATCCATCCTAGGTGGGGAGCTAATTAATGACATCGGAGTAATGGAAGGTTATTGGGAATTTATGAGTGTTGTTTTGGTTCTGTTATGATGTTTAAGTTGTTTTAGATTATGTTTTCTGTACACAGGTCCAAGTTTCGTGTCCTACATGGGTCTGATAGTTAGATTTGTAACACAACAATACTTTTATCTTGAATAAATTGGATTAGTATGAAATTTAATTTATTTTAAAAATAAAGAATTGAAATCTTAATCTTAATTTTTAATTTTATGTTGTGATACTTTGAAAATTAAAATACTAAAGCACAAGTGCTAAGTGCTAACACCAAAATTTAAGATGAAAGATAAATATAGCAAGTAGCAATACCCAACATCCCAAATGTATAGGTCACACAGTTGGTGTACATGTTGTGTCGTGTTGACATAGGTACGAGAACCACATTTGTCGAATCCAAGTTACATAGCTTTTGGTAGCTGTTTATTTTTTGATTGGAGTGAGGGAACTCAAGTTGGGAAGTGTTGTATGTTTTGATGGTAGCATGAGACTATTGTCATCCTCATCTAGGTTTCTGGCTCCACATTTGGTTCATGGTATATTTGTAAGAGTATTTTTTAGAATTAGCTTAACTAAAGTAGGCTGATCGTTTTGACATACTACATCCTAGGGACTCTAACTACTAAATGTTGGATCACTTGATGCTCTTTTGGCCAATGCTAATAGAAATGGCTATAAAAGTAATGATTAGTTTTGTATTTCCCTTAATATTTAAATATTAGCTTCTTTTCTGTATTTATTGTTTTATAGATACACCATTCTTAACTGTATGTAGTGTACGATATCTTAACTCTAACAACAATGTCATCCCCAAATCAAAAAAATAAAGGACTTATGCGAGGAATGCCTTTGAATTATCTTGATGTGACTGTTTTTGTTTTCTTGGCTATATGCAAAAGGTAATTTACAACTTGTATGGCATTGCTTATTAACAAAGTCCTTGTGTTGTTTAATAGTCTGCTCCTTATGTATTATAACTCATTGCTTACATAAGAAGCTGAATAGGATACATTTTCATTGCGTACCTTTTAATTCTTGTGCCGAAGAATCCTTTGTCTGACCACTATTGATTTGGTTATATAGAGAAACATCTACCCTTTGAAGTTGACCTTTTACAAATTTTTGAAAGATCTAGAAAAGACAAGTGGCACAATGTCGTATCCTCGTTTCAAATTTCTATTCCAATAAATTTGAGTTTGGTTTTGCTTAACTCAACTTATTAATGTACCACTTTGAGCTGGAGTTGCTTGCGAGTTCTAGAAGTTCATTAGCACCCTCACTCCTTCCATCTTTATTTAATCACTGATCCAATTTGAATAGACACTTTCAAAATAAACTTTAGTTTATACTTCCAATTAGGATCAATCCTTCATTAGAAAATAAACTACTCACTAGACATAGAAATTAATATAAAAACAACAATTAAAGCCTTAGGCATGATTCTAGACATAATTTAAGAACTTAGAGAACTTAGGAGCTTAAAGAACTAAGAAAATTAGAAAACTAGGAGAATAAATTTTACGTGAAAACTATAAAAAAGGAAAAAGTACCTAAAATAATCCAACCTTTAGTTGGTTTTCCTACGATAATTCCAACTATTGATTAATTATGAATAATCTAAACTATTAGGTCACTTATCCAAGAATGTTGTTGTGCATATTATGACTTGTTTTTATAGGTAAAATAAATAAAAATAAAGGAAAAGTAAAATAGAATAACAAAAATATTGAATAGAAAAAAAATTAGAATACCCCTTCCTCACTCACGCATTGTCATGCCATCCTTAACTCCACTCAATAACACCCCCCTCTCTTCATCACCTTCAATTAATTTTCATGATCTTCATCACCCAAACAAAGACCACCAAACAAAGGTCGGTGTAGATCAGCATTGTGGATGACGCAACGAGAGATGGGATGGAGTGGTGGAGGTTGGGACTAAGGAGGGGCATGGATATGGGTAGTTAATGGTTTTTTAAAAGTTTTTTAATTAAGTTTTTTTCTTTTCTAATTTTATTTAAAATTAATTTTTTAGTAAAAATTACCTGTTGCACAGGTCACCGGTCATTATTGTTTATTTTTGGCAAATATCCCTTAAAGTTCGGATTATTCGTAGTTAATCAATAGTTGAGATTATTGTAGGAAAATTGATTAAAGGTCGGATTATTCTGGGTAGTTTTTCCAAAAAAATTGTCTGGGATAGATTAAAACTTAGAGTGATGTACAAAACAAAACCTAGAGAGAAAAACCAAACCTAAGAATTCCCTAGATAGGTTACTTGGGAAATACGCTCTCCAAGAACATGATTTTTATTTCTAAAAAATAAATAAATAAAAGTAAATACCAACTAACAAAACGTAGGAAGACGTGCAACGCATTCTAGAGACCGAAGACGAATCGTTGCCAACTCATGGCATATTCATTTCTTAATAAACTTGTTTCCAGTAGTTTGCGAAGACTGGACGCTTCTTCTGACTTTGCTTTTTTGCTTCACTTAGCTAGTGACGAGTTGTGGCAACCTTCCTTTTAAAAGCTAAGACTCTAACTTTTCTTCTTTCTCGTCTTTCCACATATTTTTACTTTTGAGAGGGGTCTTAGGCGATTTTTCCAAGCCTTCAACCTTTTATCACTTCGTACGACCTATAGAACTCTAAATTTTCCCTCAAAATTATACAAATATACATTAAAATCATATTAACTGGTCCAAAACATCATCAAAAAGAAGTATAATTTGTACTAATAAAATAAGTGCAAATAAATGCCCTTATCAGTTGCTAATTGTATATGGTTTTATAGATAAGTTGAATGTTGTCTGTTGACAACATTGACTGACCATGCATCCACCCTTGTTAATTTACTTCAGTTTATGGTTCTTGTTGCCAAGTGTGCTGCATGGTGCGAGAAATTAAAAGCACTTACATGTTTCTATTTTTGTTGTGGATTTTAGCATCTAGGTGACAATGTTGTAGTATGTCATGCTGAGGAGAGGTTGGTGGGTTGTGGATATGCTTCTAGATGAAAGTTTGATGCTTTTATTTTATGTTTGATATTCTTGGATGTTTGAGGCAAGGGTGTTTGTTGATTTACTTCGATTTATGATTTTTATTTTCTAGAGCATGCCACATTTTTGAAGAAATTAAGTGCACTTGTTGGTCTTTATTTTTTTCTTGAGTTCTTAGTGATGATGTTGATGTTGTGTGATATAGTAAAGGGAGGCTGATATTTTCTTAATGTGTGGTTGCATTCATGGAAAAAAATCGCGGTCACGGATGCGTTTGCGGAAACGGTCGCGGTGTTGTGGAAAACGGCTAAAACGGAAAATAACACGAATAGCGTCCGATGCGGTGTGATTTTTGATAAGAGAATCACATAAAGAGAGTTTTGAACTTATAATTGCATTTTTGTTGTTGAACTACAATTATTATGCAATAATATGCAACTAGCTATTATAACTGCAATATTTGAGATTCTTTTAGCGTATTAATTAACTTAAAACTATGAGTAAATATAATTTAAGTGATTGTAATAATTAAAGTTAATGGGTATTAATGAGATTTTAACGGGAAACAAATGACGTTGTAACGGTGAAATATCGTTACAACGGTAAAATAACGGGCGTTGCACGTTACGTAACGGTCAACGCGACATTTTGACCGTGAAATTTCGTGCACCGTTATATAACGGGATTTAATGGCGCGGCAACTTTCAAACAGGTTATGTAACGGGGGTTATGTAACGTAACGGGAGAGTTTTTACTCCATGGTTGCATGAGAGTTTTGATGCTTGTATGCCTTAAGTATTTAGTTCAGTTGGAGTTTGTGTCATGATTTTAGAAGCTGCGCATCTAATACAATAGTAATTAGAGTGTTAAAGGATAAATAAATTAGATGTACTCATAACTAAGTACTAAGGAACGTACTTTGGTGGATTGGAGCAAAGGAAAATGTATGTCACATAAGTATATCAATATTGTTAAAGGTAATTATATGGAAATGCAAACAAATGTTAGGACTTTTGGTGGAGCGAAAAATGGTTGTTTAATCATAATTAGTGTACATCAAGCATCTGCTTTGAGTTTCTTAGATGAAATAACAATACATTTTTTTAGTTAATATTTTATGATGTATGTTATTCTCCAATGACATTGTATTATTGGATGAAACTAGAGAAATGCCAAATTGGAGGTATAATCTAAGGCAAAATGATAGAGTATATGGATTGTCCTTTTTGCATGAAGGATCATACGAGCAGGGGCGAACCTAGGATTCGAGGGATAATGTTGCACTTGCACAACTTAGTTAAATATATATTTCTTAGCATGTTTAACGTAAATTCTAAATTAATATCAGAAAGCGTAAGATAAAAGGTTGTCGGAGTTGGATCGAGATTTTTTTAATCCTGTATCATGTTCATGAGAAAGAATATCATTTTCACATGGATTCAGAATTTGAGTTTGAGTCATGGGTTCATAAGCTGGTATAGGAGTTGATGCTTGATTTGCGGTGGGTAATTGAGTTTGTGTTGGTTCGAGAAAGAGTTTCTCTAGGTTCTTCATATGCCTTCTTTTTAAAAAAAGTTTATAATTGTTTAGTCTTTTATTTATTTCATTTTGAAAATATAATGACTCAAGAACATTTTATTACTCCAATATCATTAAGCGACTCCACCTAGAGTGGGATTTGGAGGGTCTGATGCACGCAACTTTACGCTTATTAGTGCTAACACTAACAAATAGGTTCTTTTCGTTTGACAGCTGGTAGCAAACATCATGTGCAACTTTACATAAATAAGAAGTGCGCATAAAATAATGAGTCATTTACAATAGACCATTATATTCCGATTCCAAAGAATTATAGAACTTTGCCCCCGTTAAAATATAACGATTAAAGTATAGAGTCTCATTTGCTTAATTTTATATGAACCAAATCAATGATTTTAATTAATTAAAATAATTGACTCACAAAAAAATTGCATAGAAACAAAATAGTGATTCAATTTTGCTAAAATCCCTTAATTTTCACTAATTTAATCTAAACAATGATTTTCACAAAAGTTAGAGATAAAAAGGAAAGACATCACTAATAAAATACTAAACATACCCCCTTTTTTTTTTAATCATTAGTGGAATTGTAGAAGCTAAGGTGGGTTTCTTGGAAAACTAGATACATCTTATATTAGATAATTGTAACATGTTATTTACGTTAAGTATTTAAAATGTTTATTAATTACAAACAAATAAGATGCACCTGAGCAATAAGGGATGCGTATACTTGGAGTTAAGGGGTTTTGGGTCAATACCAATATTTGTTTGAATACTTTTTTCAGGAGGATGGGGTTGCACGGGCAACCCGTTGAGACATGCTAGGTCGTTATACTAGAGTTGTGGTAAAGCTTAGATACGAACATCTTGTTTTAAGTAGGTGGTTCAAGTTCCTTGACTCAATGCTTAACAAGAACGAAGGTATTGGTCAAGAATTTAAGTTTAGAACCGGGTGGCTCAATCTTATAGAATGTTATCAAAATACTATGCGATAAAGGTGTGCGAATGAGATTAAAGGGAAAGTTCTACTGGTACGAATTGCAATGTTTGGCGTTTAGGAGAGACTACTATAAGAAGATTAGGATAGTTGAGATGTGCAAGATAAGATAGATGAGTGAAAAGGCATTTAATGATATGATCCAAAATTTAGACATGTGAGAGTGCTGGATTATTGAAAATAAAATAAGGGAAACTCATTTATGTTGGTTAGGTCATGTGCAAAGCAGATCGAAAAATTAAAGGATATTCCGCAGGCTTTGAATAGAGACAACTAGTATGTTAGCATTAATAATTCTTAATAGTTAATCCTTCATCCTAGAGAAAAGTATGCCTTTTTCTAACCATCAAGCCTCTTCCAACCATCAAGCCTCTTAGACACCTTCTCTCAATCACTGTTGACCAAAATGATTTCTTTCTGGGGTTAAGACCCAAAGGTTTGCCAAATAGGTGACGTGAAAGTCAATCACATCACAGTTCGCCAAAATACTCAACTGACTTAAAATACTATTCTCAA
The DNA here is from genome assembly GCA_019776075.1 of Amaranthus palmeri. Taxonomy (NCBI): domain Eukaryota; kingdom Viridiplantae; phylum Streptophyta; class Magnoliopsida; order Caryophyllales; family Amaranthaceae; genus Amaranthus; species Amaranthus palmeri. Next base: position 153,010 of record JAAKBH010000620.1, on the reverse strand, counting down.
CATTTATGCTTATGATATTGTATTTAGACGAATTCACCTTTAAACCTAAGAGAAGTTCAAATAGGGTGAGAATGTCTAGCCTGTTTGAAACCCTCTGTGATACCCCAGATTTAGCTTGAAAAGAGATTGATAGACTACTCATAACAACAAGGTGCATCTTCTTTTCTAGGGAGCCCATTTGCTAAGAACTCCACAGTTAAGCGTGCTTGGTGGGGAGAAATCTTAGGATGAGTGACCTCCTGGGAAGTTTTCCAGGTGCGCACGAGTGAGGCCAAAGTGCGCTGGAAAGACTTGTGTTGGTCTGTGGGGCTAGTCTACAGTCTCCCTGAGTAGTCACCGGTGGTCCGTTGGGCCGGGGTGTTACTGATGGTATCAGAGCAACCTTGCGACCGTGGCTGATTGTGTGTTCAGCGCACCTAGCGAGGGAAAAGATCCTGAAATGTCGGTCCAACGAGGACGTTGTATTCCTAAGTGGGGGTGAGTGTGATACCCCAGATTTAGCTTTAAAAGAGATTGATAGACTACTCATATCAACAAGGTGCATCTTCTTTCTAGGGAGCCCATTTGCTAAGAACTCCACAGTTAAGCGTGCTTGGTGGGGAGAAATCTTAGGATGGGTGACCTCCTGGGAAGTTTTCCAGGTGCGCACGAGTGAGGCCAAAGTGCGCTGGAAAGACTTGTGTTGGTCTGTGGGGCTAGTCTACAGTCTCCCTGAGTAGTCACTGGTGGTCCGTTGGGCCGGGGTGTTACACCCTCGTAGCTCTCAAAAAGAAATAAAATTGTAAAGTTGGGTGATGATCACATTGTTTCTACTGATCTACCTACCTTCAAACGTTGAATTTAAGTTTTCTATATTTAACTAGTTAATTGAGGTCTTCATGGTCAACATTCATGATTGAAGTCAATCATAGATAGTATGCTAGATGTGCTCATATTGTGAAAATAAGGTCGCATCATATCATACCGGCTACATCGTGATGATTTTCAAATTTACTAAACCAAGATTAACCGCATCTAAAAGGTGTAAAAAAAATCCGTGTTTTAGGTTGTTCCATGCGATATTTCATGGTTTAGGATAATACATGACAATACTACAACTGCATCATCCTTGTTACCGCATCACTGTGTGCGTAATCATAACCATGACAATTGCTGCATTTTTGCACTATGGCTGTGCTTTTGATACAGGTTTAAGCTAAGGCCAATGAACTTTTGTTAATGTGGATTTATTAGTCTGTTGATAGTGTGATGTTGGTTGTTTTTATTTGCTCCTAGATTAAATGTAAAACTTACATGGCAATACATAACAAAAGGATTTTGCTGTAGGTAGGGCCTATGGAGTATGGAGGCTTGAGGCGCACTACCTGTTGTACAAGTTATCTATGTCGCGAAAAATTGTAATTTGAACCTAAATGAAACGTCTAATTCTTTCAACATTGATGTGGCAGCATATCCTAATAGATTTAAATACATGTATTTATGGTGTGATTGATATTTTTGTTGAGGATGTAGCCGAGAATGCATTTATGGTAGTAACAAATCAAACGAAATCCAAAAACATCCTGATTTTCTTGCTTGTATATGTGATTCGATTTCCATGAATGTTATTACTTACCATAAATGGTTTGTTTGTTTGTGTACGTGTTCGCACATAATTGGGGATTGACTTTGTATTCTTTGGAGCATAAAGATTTCTTCCAAATGGTGAAATTGTTGACATAACACTATGTTTGGATAGCAAATTGTTGACTTTACCACTCCCCTCCAAATCCCTCCCTTCCTTTTTCTTTAATCCAAACAATGGATTTTTTATCCTTCCAAATCCCTCCCCTCCTTTTCTCTTCATTTTCATCTATCCAAACACAGTGTAAATGTTCTATATTTGGTTTAGTCAGACTATATCATGACCATTCAGTGAGAATGTAATAATTTTGTTACTTTTGAGATAGTACTGACAGTAAAGATCTAGTTGGCATTTGTTAAACCTAGAGCAAGGGTAGGGGGATACATATGTATCAAACACAAATCTTTGGGACTTGGTTTTCACTTCTGGCGTAACGCAGTTTTTTTCTCTTGAATCTCAGGTTAACCAGTCAATTCTTTGCTTTTTCTATGTTATCTTAATTCAATTGTGCCCCTCTTTCTTCTGATTATTCTAGTGTTCTGCATAAAGCTGTTAGCCATTGTTCTTATATCTGTCGTGCTCTGTGAAGTTCTAATTGCTTTTCTGTACATCTTTTATGCAGTTGATTGGTTTTGCTGATTTGTTTTTGACAGTTCTTTGATTTTCTTTTTCTAGGGATAAAGTTCGAAGTTTCTTGGACATGATGGATATTCAAGATTTACATTCACCTCTTCCATCATCAGTTTCAGCCTTTTCGGATTCATCTAATTGTGACCTGCAACCTCTATCCACTGGTGCCGGAAGGTGGCATGTAGGTGATAAGACGGCTCAGCAAATACTGTCTGTTATCCAGCCCAATGCAGGTTCTGAGAATAGGAGGGAAAGGATCATCAAATATCTTCAGAGGCTTATTGAATATGCTTTTAAAACTAAGGTATTAACTTGATTGCTTATCTTCATATTATTTATGTCTCATAGATTTATAGTTGTCACTTGAAAAATACACCTTGCGTTCTCGTTAAATGTTGTCTGTCGTTATCGAAAATTTTTAGTTTCTTTCGGTTCGTTTTCCTTTCAATGATTGAAGAGCAAGCTCTTCATTTTTCTTCATTTTCAGAGAAAGCATAAATTATCAAGTAATAATTGGAAGTTATAACTTAAAAGATGCTTTTGTAAATGGGAAGAGGATAAGATGTTTCTCAAGTTTATAGTCCTATACTAAATCTTTCTGACCAATGTTATTTTTTTCAAACACGTACGTTTTCTTTTTTTTTTTTTCTGTTTTTTTGACCTTTTAATTTTAAGAAAATGAATGCTTATGTTCCCGAGTTTCCCACACTTTTTGATGTACACCGACTACACAAACTTTTAGTCATTCAAAATCAAGATCAATTCCAAGTTTTCTGAGTTTTTCCTCAAAGCAATCGATAAGGTTACTTTTTCTACAACTATGCAAAATATGCCTAAAATATCCTGGGAATACTACATGCTGTCGTCTATGGACAGGGCACCTCCAAGTCCTTGGATTAATTATTTATGCTAATTTCTTTCACTACTATTGTTATTTTAAATGTTTCTCACATTCTTCGAGCTGGTCTTTTCTTTTAATTTGTGTTCAATGGGAGCTAGATAATGGAAGCATGCTGGAAATAATTATGAAGTGAAAAAAGTTGCTGTTTTTCTAAATCATCTTTTTAAATGTATGTATAAAGACTATATACAAATGTTCTTCTAGTCAACTGAAGTTGAATGTATTTCTAATTTCTTACTATAAGGGAACCAATAGTTGTTTCAATATGACTTTCTCACTTCCGTAGCACTGTCTTTTTGTCCATTCAGAAACCACCCTTTCTTTGCTGAGTCACTCATGCCAAAAGATTCTTCAGCAACTATGTCTCAGTTTTTAGTTTTCCCCCTTTCTAGTCTATCTTGATTAATTTACAAGTATTCATTCTCAATTTGTCATTTTGAAATGTTGTGTAATTGATTTTTGTTCAATGTTAATGGAGCTAATTTGGGAATTGATGTTAAGGGAAAGATTTGGTTTTATTTTGCATTTGGATTTCAAAGACACTTGATAGAAGGGGTAAAGCCATGAAGGTTTGGAAGGTGAGGAAAGGAGAAAGATAGGAAGGGAATCAGAGTACAAGTATTCATTCTATTTTTTAACTATTCAATGTAGGGAGGGGTCAGAACTGGGGAGATATTATTGCGGGAATGAGGATCCCTTGTGGATTCTTGTCTTTGTCATTGTTTATTTTTATTTTTCTCCGACGTTTTTTATTCTTTCTTTAAAGCCTAAACTTGAAAACTTCAACGAACGATGTTAAAATATTGTTGATATGTAAGAGATTAGAGTATGTATAATCATTTTTGTAGTAGAATTAATGGTGAAATGTGTACATAAATATATTTGATAGTCCTTTGGAAAAAGTATATGATGGGACAAAGAAAGAAGTAACTTCACCCCTTGACACCCCCAAATGAAAGATGTTAAAAATGTAAAATTACAGTATGAGAAAAGTGATAATGGATAAATCTTCAAGTTTTTTCTCTCGTTGTCCCTGAAAAGGCCGATGTTACAGATCAGGTAAGATGGTTATCAAAATTGACTTTGTTAATGAATACAAGAACGATACCAAAGGACGTTCGAGTCTCCCAGATACTCCTAAGTATGGGACGTTCGAGTCTCTCGAACACTCCTAATGGCTTGCCTGGGATAAGGGTAAAAAGGAAGTAATTAGTATGGAAGGAAAGATTATCTTAGTTTTATGTGCCTGGAATTATAGTAATTGATACTTGAGTGAATTAGTACCTCTAAAGTAGGATTCAATATTTACCCCAGGGAGACCTACGTAAATATTTACCTGATCAATAATTAAGCATTTTTGCCTATCTCTCTCCCCCGAGGCTAATGACATCTTAATGCTCATAATCTTCTTCCACCATAATTTTTCATTTGCTCTGCCATTGCTCCTGCCTTGTTGAAGGTCATTGAGGAAGTTTTTAATTTTTCTTACATTTTTGTCTTTGTTAATCAACGATCGGATATTTACCCGACCTTATAATCGAACTCGACTTGACCTTACTTTAAAATGAATTTTAAAATATGTAAAAACCACTGTGGACATAAGACTCGATTTTGATCCAATCCGAAATCGACCCGATGACTCGAATGAACACCTTAACTTATTTATTGAAAGAAAAATTAAATTCTCTCTTCTATGTAAACACCCTTGCTAACACCCTTATTAATTTTTACTAGGTGAAAAATGCCAAACTAATGTAGAATAAGCATTACCCCATCACTGCATTTTTTGAGAAATTTTGCTCCACAAAATTTTACCCTCTTGCTCAGTTGTCTGATTCTAGGCGGGGCCTAATGTTTCCTTCATTTTTCTTGGCTAAAATTCCAAAATGCCTCCCCTTTCAAAACCCCTAAAAATTAAACTCTCTCTCCAACTTCTCTCCCATGCAACCAACCAACCAACACTCTATTCTCCTGCCGATGTACCACCACTGAATTCCGAAGACCCCAAAACCGAACAACCCAAACTGAACAATCGCACCCTTGTTCATTGTCTTCTCTTGCCTGCCGACAAAACACTTGAGGTCCTCCTCGTTGTTCCCTTGCAGTTGGTTCACGGTAACCCCTAAATCAGGCACTCCCAAACTTTCTATCGTACCTTCACACCGAAACCACAACCTTAAATCTTCTCCCCTACCGGCGTTTTCTCCATCCCTCTTTTGGAATTTTCCGATAATTTCTTCCTTTTCGTCTCTTTTCAGATCGCCGAAGAGCAACTTACAATTTCTGTCTGCCTCCTTCGCACCTTCCTTCTTCCTCTTGTCAGTCAACAACCCCCAATTTGCAGTGAGCCACCCAAAATATTTGATCTTGTCTACTGCCACCACTGTCTTCACCGCTCTTACCTTCTCGTTGTTCCGGCTCCACCTACCCGGACCTCCACCAAACCCGCAACTCAAATGTGCTTCCTTTTCTTTTTCATTATTATGTTTCTTCCCCTGACTTCTTTCTTCTTTATTTTCTTCTTTTCCCTCTACCTTATATTTTTCTTTTGGGTTCCGTTCTTTTCTTTATGATGCAGGAAAATAACCATTTTCTTGTTTCTCATCCCTTGCTTCTTACTCTCCATTTCTTTTGAGTATTCGTCTTTGTTCTGCAGTAACAGTTTCTTACATTTTTACTCGAACTTACCTTTTCCTTCATCAATCTTGAATCCTCTTCCTGATTCTTGGATTGCCGATCTGTTTGTTGACCCTCACATATAACCATCTCTCTTACTTTCCTTCCCATATCATCGACCTTTACACTCTCTTCTTGGATATCTTCGTTTCTTTCTTTATGGAATACAAATGCCATTAATTCATTTTTCATATCTTGATGTAAGATGAGAAGTGAAAATGCCTTGTGACCGCATTCATGTGCAACCATTTCTGCCTCAACAACATGTTCATCACAAAATTCACAAATGCCTTTTTCCATCTTTTCATAAATTTCATTTGTGGATGTTGTTTTGAATGAGTGAATAATATCATTCTGGACAGCCTTTTGGAGCATATCTAACGGAGGAATTTCAGCCCCTACACCCTTAAAACATGCACCAAGATCATCTTCTTGAGTATTCGGAATTCCCATTTCTTCCTTAGGAAAAAAATCTAGCGCCAATGCCTTCTTCAACCTTATCAAAATTCTATTTATAAGAGATGGGAGGGGAAAATACAAACAAGAAAAAAGGTTATTAGAAAACTAACATAACAATCTAAAATACAACTCTAATTTACTTTTATTCTTGAACATTATAGATGACCTTAGGAAAATGCCATGTATGACAACCAATTACAACAGCAATGCCAAAGCAGTACTCGCAAAAGCTTGGGACCAACTACATCAACCAAAAGTCACTAAATCAGTCCTTGTAGTCGCCCACAGAAATTCTCCTACTCCATTCTAATTATCTACCTTCTCGACAAGTTAATATAGGTTCTTCATATCCTTTTTTACCGGTTCTCCATGTATAAATATTCTATCTCTTTACCGGTTCATCGGCATTATATAATTGCACATGTCCAGCCACGTTAAACGTTTTTCTCTCATCTTATATCCTTAATATTTTGCGACTATGTGCTGTTCCAAATTCTATCTTTCAAAGTATGATAAATCATCCATTTAAGTATTTGCAATTCGACTTCCTGATTTTAAAATTTTCATTGTATGATGACCAATGCATGCAATTACCTGATTTTATTGGCTAGTCTAACAATGACCACTTTATCACTTTTCATGCTTAATTGTAGCTCACCTTTGGTAATTACTAGTTTGGTGAATATTGTATGGAGATTTGTTGTGTTGTAGCTAAGCAAATTTTAAAGAAATGTGTCACTTGTGTTGTACTCTTAATTTTGCTTTCTTTTGAGGGGTAAGGAATGGCCCTTGAAGGTATACTCTCTGTAATTTTTTGTTTGAGTCAATTTTGTAGCTGTTGAATAGGCCTGATTCTTTTTGGAGAGTTGTGTTATTTATCCATGATTGTCTAGTTTTCTTTTTCTCCTCATAAGCTATCTATGGATATGGAAATATTTCTAGTTTATTCTTCATCTAACGGAAAGGTGGAGCAGTTTGCATATCTTTATTTGTTAACATATACCTCTACTGCAACAAAGACTGCAACAAACCCATGAGTGAATTGTTTGATTTAGTTTTCAGTTGATGTGTTGGGATTTGACTACAATCAAGATATGAGAAGCTGGAATCCTTGCCCATGATTGATTATAAGGATTGTAAGATCAATGAAGGGAGTATTGATTTCCACTTAACAGATTCAATATAGATAGGAGAACTTGTAGTGGTAAACATACATGTTGACAACATCATGTCATAATTAGCTGTAATTTTCCATTCTCGTCCCATATGTGAGTATGTGAGATATGAATTTGTTTAATCATAGCCTTTACGTTGTTTCAATATAGCATCATTAACTGACATATTTTGTTTTGAACTGGCAGGTCTTTCCATTTGGATCTGTGCCGTTAAAGACATACCTTTCACATGGAGACATTGATTTGACTGCAGTTAATTATTCTATTTCTAATGATGACTTAGCTGCTGGGATTTGCAGTCTCCTTGAAAATGAAGCCAGGAACAACACTACTTTTCAAGTGAAGGATGTGCTTTGTGTTCCTGCACAGGTTTTGTTTCTAGGTTCATGCTATGTACTAAAAAAATTTAACACCCTCGCCTTTATTAGAATTAAGAGGATTAAGATAAGATGCATGTACTTATAAAATATTAACTCCCTCGCCTTTTGGGTTAAAGGATAATTAAAGATCACTTCTCAGTGTGGTAAGACTCATTATTCACGGACTTTTACCTTGTCATGACAAGAGCTTCTTTTGGAGCATTGGCATGACTATAATATATGAATTTGTGGGTTTTAATTGTTTTATGCTGTTGGATCCACAAATTCAACGTGGTAACCTTGAAGTATTGGGTTTTCCATGTGGTAGACAAACTTTTTTTTTAGAATCCACATGTAACCTTGTGGTATACCAAATAAAAACTTTGTGACCTTGTTTATAAAGTACATTTATCTTCAGTTAGAAAGGATCCCTAATTGAAAAGAATAAACCGTTCACTCTCCATTGCTGTAACCTCTTCGAAGGTTTTTGGATTAGGCCCCTGTAAGGTGTATCTTTAGTTGAAGAAAAGGTCGGCCTAAAGTTTGTGCTCAAAGTCTTGTAGTTGGGTGAGAGATTAAACTTTTGGATTAGGCTCTTGTAAGGAGGATCTTTAGTTGTTTATGCTTTGTGAGGACATTACTCAGAGAAATATAAGAAACATTGTTTATGTCTTGAAAGAAGTAACCTTGATTGCATTGGTGATAAATTGAAGATGTTGATGTTTTCATAAGCTTTTGATTACTTTCTGCTGTATTTTATGGAATTGTTTTGTTGAAATTTCTGGTTTTGTGATTTGATAAAGGCCCTGTAAGACATATAAATGTGGTGATGGAAGCTAGAGTAGTTTTTATCGCTTATGTCCTGAGAAAATGAGCAACGATTTGATACCAGATATGGATTGGGGGAAGGCTGTATTGTGGCGGTTGAAATTATTCTTATAGTTTATTTACATTCTATTAGCAATTTGTAGTTGTCTTTCCATACCACGAATGCTAGGATCTTGAGACACTACACCAACCATTAAGGAGCGCTTACCTCTGTGTATGAATAGCCTATTCTTATTGGTGCATTGTATCCCAGTTGCAAACCTCTTCATTTTTTCTTGAAATTCTTGGTGTGAACTTGACGAATATTTCATCATCTTTAAGGTATCGTCCAAAGACATGCATACTTAACCATAATTTATCTCGATCCTAGTGTTATAACTTAAATTTCTTGAACTCTAGATATAAGTAAATTTTTTATCCTCATTATAATATTGAGGTTAAGGCTTTGGCATTATTATATCCGCTTCGTTGCATTATAAAATGTTTTCCTTTCCCATTTGCTTGCTTGTTCCAAAAATAACTGTTAGGCGCCGGTATTTTCATTATTTAATTTACAAACTCGTGAGTTTTTCATGGATTGAACTTTATCTTATCGGATTCTTTACCGAAGGATCGTTGCCAGATTCTACTTTCAATTCTAGCAGCAAATACTCTCACAATTTAGAATTTTCACCCTTTTGTTTATAGTTATCCAAGAGATGACTCCTGCCCATGTTGTGGTCATAGTATTATCATCAAATACGTTCAACAGTGGTTGCTATTTGCCTTTTTAATTTTGTTAATCACCTTCGCTTCTCCTATTTTGATCTTAATGAGGTGCAAGTACAAATGAGTAAACAAAGAGGCAAGTCCTATTTTCTTCAAAGAAATATTGCAAATGCACTTCAATGTGCCTTTCTGGAATATTATAGATGTGTAAATGCTAAGCTTTTCTAACTTCAAACTTGATGCCCTATATTTTAAAAGAGAGGATCATTTGACTAGTTCCTTTCTGTGCGTCAGTTTCTGTGTAAACAAATCAATATGTAGTTATTCATATATGTTGATCCAGAAGTAGATAGATTATTTGGATTTATTTGGATCATGCAAGATGAACAGTGAGTTTCTTGCAGTCGGTCATAGGTTTCCCTTTCTGGTCGATTGTAGGTGCAAGCTGAACAGAATATCTATTGATCCAGAAGTTGATAGAATATTTGGTCTGCGTTCGATACTAAAAACGCAACCGCATCCAATATTTTGCACTATAATTCACTGTCTGTGATACACTTGCATGCATGCTTGCACATGGATGTGTTTTAGAAAAGTTGGCTTCCATGTATATAGTCCATTGGTCTAATATGCTTGGACTTGGTGAAATCGGATTACGTTTTATTGTTTCATTCGTATTGCTCATTGCCTTTGTTTTAGCATGAAGTGTTTCTAGCAATATGCAACCATTAGAGTTTTTTTGTTATCCATTTGTCTTTATCTGGCATTTTAAAATTTCTGAATCACCTTCTATGAACTTGTATTCTACTGAAATTTTTATTGTCTTCAGTTCTGCTAAATATTTACTTGCATTACTTCAATGGTTGTGAAATGCTAGTGCTGTATGTAAAGATTGTCTTCTTCTGCTATTAGTTTGAAAATCTTCAACTTAAGCAGCTCTATGGTGGTTGCAGGTCAGAGTTGTTAAATGCACTGTGGATGGTATATGTGTCGACATATCCTTCAATCAAACGGCTGGGCTTTATGCACTGTATTTTCTTGAGCAGGTTAGGTTAAATTTTCTTGGATGTTGACCTATCTTTCCTTCTTACCTTTATTTTGTTGTGCCAAACTTGCTCTCCACGTTGATTGAAGTTTTCATGGCCATGTTTTGAGAAAACAAGATTATCATTTATGTATAATTAATCTTCAAATGTGTCGATTTTAAACATCATATTTTATGCCCTGTGCGTTTCGGCTATGGTTCAAAATGTACTGCTTTTGCTAGATGCTGATAAATGTAGCTGTGGCCTATGGATTTGGTTTTGCTAGTTCACTGATTACTAAAAGGATGATATTGGTGAAATTTATTTTTCTGCCTGTACTGCAGCCATTCCCCTGTCTTGTGCACTATATAATTAAAGCACATCCGAATATTCACTTACTTTATACTTGATCTAATTTTTGTTCAGGTTGACCAATCTATTGGAAAAGATCATCTTTTCAAGCGTAGTGTGATTCTGATCAAAGCATGGTGCTATTACGAGAGTCGACTCCTTGGTGGATATTATGGCCTAATATCAACATATGCTTTGGAGACTATGGTCTTGCATGTTATCAATCTCTTCCATTCTACACTACCTTGTCTATTAGCTGTAAGTTTTTCTTGTTAAATAGTTCTTCTGGTTTCTGTTTACGAAAGAACTATGTACCAATAAATTATTCCTGATCGGAAATAAATTGATTTTAGTTTTGCATTGGTAATTGTAAAATTTTATTGTGTTATTTTTTAACCTTTGGATTGGTGATTGTAAAATTACTTTTTTTTTTTTGGTTTTGTAAAATTACTTAATTATAAGGTAACCTTTGATATCATACTAAAGACTTAGACTAAAATGACACTTTCAAATGGAGTTTATTAACAAGTGTTCATACGTTTTGTTTTATGTTGCAGGTTTTGCAGAAATTCTTGGAATACTACAGTACATTTGAGTGGAACAAGTATTGTGTTAGAGTTGATGGTCTTGTGTTGATATCTACTCTTCCTGAAATAGTCGGTAATAAATATTCCATTGTCTTGCTTGGTTTTTGCCTGTTGAGCTGCCGCCCGTCGATTATCATTCTTCTCTGACAACCCTATTTTCTCTTTACAGTGCAGCCACCATGTGAATGTGATGACGCTCTTCTGAGTGATGCTTTTTTAAAAAGTTACAGAGAAGCAACCTTATCTGCTATGGGAATGGGAGTTGTTGGATCTAAAAGTCCTGCATTTCCTGTAAAGTTTCTCAACATTTTGGATCCTCTCAGAGATGATAACAACTTAGGCCGCAGTGTTAGCAAGGGTATCACAGTTCTTAAAACACTCAAGTATTTCAATATTCATTTGGGAAATTAACCCTGAATTTTCGGCTTTTTCACGTGGTAGACAAACATTTTTTGTAATCCACGTGGTGACCTTGACATTCCGACTTTTCTAGGTGGTAGACAAAATGAATGTTTTTGTTAACTTTACGCTATTTTTACCCAACGTTATGACATTTTTTTCAAAAAAAAAGTCGTGATCACCCTAATTGATCGCATATTTGGAAATTCAGCCAAAATAAGTATTGAATTTAACCAAAAACTGAACATTTACCACATGAAAAAGTTGGAAGCTCATGGTTACCACGGGGATTTAAAAAACATTTGTCTACTACATGGAAAAGTCAAAAGCTCTGGGTCACCACATGGAATTTTCCTGTTTTTGTATTTTCATAATCTGCTTTTTTCAATTATTTTTATGATACTCATAACAGGTAACTTTCATCGAATTAGAAGTGCTCTCTCTTATGGTGCTCAAAAATTGGGTGACATTTTGATGTTACCCCTTGAAAATATTCAGAAGGGGCTTGAAAAGTATTTCAAGGATACATTGGAGAGAAATGGAAAAGGAACACGGGCAGACGTTGATGTTCCTGTGTCAGCATATGGTTCAGAAACTTCTTCTGGCAACACTGGCGATGAATATGATTATCTTTCTGGATTAAATTATGGTCTGTGGGTTCATCATTATGGTGCAATGTATCCTATCGTGTCTAAAACATCAGAGACTCACCAAGTGTGGAATAATCGATGGCCAGAAATGGTTTATAACCCGCAGTGTGATCAGAACATTTATTATGGTAAAAGTATGGACAAAAGCCCACCATCGTCTTTTGATGGTGTGAGAAGTATAATACCCAGCAATGCCGCTTCTGTTAAAGAGATCCGAAAATCAAGGGGCACGGGCACATTCATCCCCTATCTTGTAAGGCTATATTTCTTTCTTTTGGTGGTTTTTCTCTTGTACTCCTAGTATTCACATTTAAATTACTCTGAAAGCACAAAGTGGAAGAAGTAGAGTGAAAAAGATGAATGTTTCCAACATAGGTCATGCTTGTAATCGGGGTGAATACTTGAGGGGAAAATATATGTCAAACTATACAAATGAAGGTAAGTAAAGGTGAATTTGAAAGGAGACATTAAGATCTGTTGACTTTATATATCATTCCGTTAAACCGTGGTCTTAAAATTATATAATAATGGAAACAACATTTCTAGTTGGCATCTAAGGATAAGAATATAATGTTATGAGTAAGATGGTGGACAAGAAATATGATTAACTTTACCACTATTTCTTACATTTGACAATAACAATATTCTTCTAATTTTCTACTACAATAACCTTGTTTTCTTAGTTTGGCTTTTATTTTCCTTTAAATTATGTACTCCGAATACAAGCATGCCCATAAGAGAAAAAGTAGAGAATCTTGAACTTGAAGTTGTAAACTCGAGGTATTTTCTTTTACTTATATGTGGGAGCAGTTTTCTTGTTTATTTCCCCAACTCCATACCCCAGGTTCTATTCCGAACTGTTCATTTTTTGTATCTTATTAATATCAGTACCGTAGACTTCGGAATCGGAGGAACATTGTTTCGGTGGCAAATGGAGAGGAAAATGAAGCTGAGAAGGAACTTGAATGTGGGGAGGAACTTGAAAGTGAAAAGGTGGTTGAAACAGTGGACTCTCCAACTAGCTCTCCGCGAGAAGCAAATCTGTCTTCTGATGAGGGTGGAAACACAGGAGCCTTCAATTATTCAATAGAAGAGTTCCCTGTTCTTCCTGGTAGCAAGCCCATATCTATTAAGGTTTGCCTTGAATCTGTTCAAGTCAATGACATTTCGGATTCATTTGATAGCCTTGAGTTTGGCAACTTCAAACACTCGCCATCAATATCTCCGTCAGTGTCAGAAACAGGCAAGCAGTCAGATTCTGATATTTCAGGTAATCTGGACTTAGTGGGTGACCCAATGGTGGCAATATCGGAAGGCCAAGAATCATCAAAGATCGAGGAAATACCGTACTTTCTTTTCTCTTTCAAAGCTAGTTACTTTTGAATTTGATTTTATATTCCTTTTAGCTTGTACCCCCACCCCAGTTCTTTTGCTGCTGTATCGTCTCGCTCACCTGGCATCCCCAACCCCCTTTTTGGAATATAGGTTGGGCCTAGTGCAGCCACCGCAGCTGAAAGATGATCAGGAGTTTCCCCCCTTAAGCCGATCTGCAGAAGCTGTTATAACTATTGATAAGAAGGAATTCCGTCCTCTTTGCGCATATTCGAAGTCGCATAAAAGTAGGAAGGGGAGAAAGACTTCAAATGAGATGCTGAAGGAGGCGTAGAGCGGTACTCAACTTTAATATTTCAGACTAAGTTCTTTACAAACTTGTGGTGTAGTTTGTTGTTTGTAGTTTGCGATGTAGCATTTCTGACTCGTATTGAGACGTTCTGGCGCAAGAATTTTCCTACAGACCAAACGAGGTTATTGGGATTTAAAAGTAGTGAAGAAAAAAACCTTTACAGACTAATTTTGGTAATGGTATAGTTATTCTGGCTTTCTTGAATTTATGTTAAACTAGTACTTCAAAAGTATGCCTGGCGTAGGGGTGAAATTTATTCAGATTAAAACCGCAAATCGAATCAGACCAAACCGAATAACAAATATGGTTTGGTGATGTTTATAATTTGGTTTGAACTAGGTTTGAAAATTCAAAACCGAAATAATCAGATTTGGAATTTTACAAAACCGAAAACCGAATTAAGTGACCGAACACCAAATTTTTTAATGATTTAGTATAGCCCACTACGTCACCCAGGCCCAAAACATAAGTCTGATGCACCTAACCCTAATTTTTCCCACTCGTCTCCTGAGAGATCGTCTTTCTGAGAGACGTCTCTCAGGCCCAGTCCATCAAATACTTTTGCTTTACATTTTTTTATGAGCCAATCCAATAAAAGATAGTCTTTCAAAGTGTGCCTCTTCCCTATTCCGCCTCCAAAGTCCAAATTTGTTCAAGTTTAGTTCTATTTGCTTATATGTTTGGTAGCTTATCGTTATAAATTTCATTGGTATCTGTTTTTTTCATATATTATGATTTAGGTTTCTCTTTTATGTTTGATTGATTTTAAGTTCCTATTAAAATAAATTCTCATGTTTCTCTGTTTTTTGGTATAATATATTTGATTGATTTTTGTTTAATTGTTATTCAGTTAATATGTTTGATTGTTCTTCTTAGTAAATATACAATTCGGTCTAAACAAAAAACTTCAGCCTACATTAGTTCGGTCTGCGGTTTGGATTTGGTCTGTGAGTGTAAAATACAGTTTGGTCTAGAAATTAATTTGGTTTGGTGTTGGTCTGAAAATTTGAAAACTGAATAAAATACGGCTTGATTTGGTTTCGATGAAAGTCCAAACTGTTAATCGAACTTTCACCCCTAACCTGGTGCACTATTAAGATTTAGCTACAGACTTGATTTTGAGGGATTTGGGGATCTAACATCATTCCAACCCTTTTTTATTGGTATATACTCAATAAAAAGACTGAATATAATGTCATTTTATCTGAACAAAACTTAAAAGAGTCTCATAAAATTAAGGGAAATTCTATATGATAGTAATACTCCCTTCAATTCACTATAATTGTTGTTACGTTTATTTGGCAAATTCTATCTATTGTCACATTTTCTTTTTTGTCAATTTTTTTTCTTAAATACTCCATGTTCGCATAAGTAATGACCAAAATACCCTTACTTTTACTACTTATAATACCCCAATTACCACCTTTACAATTAATTTAATCAATTAAAATGCCTCAACTACTACCTTTTTAGTGGATCTCATACAGCTCTTAATAACCGTGTCCATGCAAATGTGACAATAAAAAAAGACTTGAAGGGAGTATGCTTTTTAGAAATGCAACTTTTTTTTTTAAAGATTTTTCCCCACATTAGCAACATGTATGCATTTATCAATTGACATAGCTTTATAGATCTAATTTTATAGATATTTTAGGGAATTACCTTTATACCCTAACTAAGGGTGGGAGGAAGACTTTAAATTCGAAGCACATTCATTTGTATGCAGTAAAAACTTCAACTTCTCCAAATTGAAATCCACCATAGTTAGTTTCCTCCTTCATTATTGTTGAAGTACTTTTATCCTTTTGCTTAGTTGTTGACCCACCCTAAGTCTACACATTAGCCCAAACTTTTTGCACCTATCACATTTATGAGTTTTAAAACTCTTCCCTTTTCTTTATTTATTTGTGTATCTTTTTCTATTCCTGGGTGGTCTTCCAACATATCTCTTTAAAAGCCCCAACCAAATGTAAATCATATCTTTATCAGGTAAGTTTTCAAATATTTTCATTAAGTCTTGATCACAATTCAGTTTAGAAGGTGCTAAATTAAACCCCAAATTTTGTTCGACTTAAAGCCTTAATTTGTAGAAAACCTATTTTGTTCCCTATATAAGTAACTAGGGCTGCACACGGTCCGCTCTGGTCTGGTTTGACAGAAAAATCAGACCAGACCAGAAATTACGGTCTGAAAATTTTTCAGACCAGACCAGACCAGTCAAGACATCAGACCGGACCGGACCAGTCCGTTTTAGACCGGTCTGGTCTGGTCTGGTCTACGATTTTTTTCTTTTTTATGTAATTTTTTATAATTGAGAATCTTAAATAATATATTCATTTATACATACGTAAATATTAAAAATATACCCCGAGTCTTTAATTGAGACTACGAAAGCCTTCAAGTACAATTACAATGAAAAAAATACATCAACAAACAACAATTACAATTTACAATGAAAATGTACATCAACATCTTGCTCAAAGCTAGGGGTGTTCAATGGGCTGGATAAGGGTCGGGCCGGGCTTAAGTAAATATGGGCCGGGCTGGATAAGGGCCCTTTAAAATTAATATGGGCTTTAAATGGGCCGGGGCTTTGAAAGCCCGGTCCGGCCCAATCCGGCCCATTTTTACTACTAAAAATATTTTTAATCCCCATTTTTCAATTTATAACAATTAAATTATCATTTATAATAAAAAAAAAATTAATAAAATATTAATAATTTCATTGACATTGTCATTTATAATATTTAAATTATACATTAATTATTGAGCCCTTAAAGGCCCGTTTTCGGCCCTTATTGAGCCCTTTATAGCCCGCTTCATTTTACATAAAGTAAAGCCCGTTTTCAGCCCGACCCATTTTCGACCCGGCCCTTACAAAGCCCTTCTAAAAACGGGCCGGATAAGGGCTCAAAATGGGGGCCCGGCCCATTGAACACCCCTACTCACAGCCATGGTCGGACCTAGCTTGTACATTGGGGTTGCATATGCAACCCCATCCCCCATAAAAATTATTGTAGTTTACCTTTGTAGAATGGAACTCATACCAATTTACTAGTTGAAATCATTGATCATTAATTAATGTTTGGAATGATCTTGTTGGCTAATATCCATTAGATTTATAATTTTTATTCTCTTTTAATTTATATTCCTCTTATTCATCTTAAATGTCGATTTAGTTTTTTCACACTTGTCGAGACAACATTTTAAACTTTAATATCTCTAATCATTCTTAATTAAAAATTATAAAAATTTGATATTAATAATCAATGTATTGAGACGAATCAAACAAGATCTCACATGACTATATGTTTTAACTTATAGATTAAGAGTAAAATACAAATTAAGAGTGATAAGTGAATAGTGTCGAAAAAGAAAATGAGACATTTAGGTTGAATAGGAGGTAGTACTAAATATTACTACATTCTCATATATTATCCTCAATTCCGTTAGAGTAAATAACATATTTGAGGGCCTCAACCATCAGCTTAAACTTTTGGTTGTGTTAGTTCCTTGACGCTGTATCAGAAGCCAGTGCGACAAAAGGTCACGAGTTCGAATCTCAACCACCCTTCATTTTAAGTGGAATATTTAGCACCATGTCTGAGGAGAGTCTGTGTTGATTCCACACTTCTAGCCCAAAGACTCTCGTGTGAGGGAGCGTGTTAGAGTATATAACATATCTTGGGGCCTCAACCATCACCTTAAGCTTTTGGTTGAGTTGATTCCTTTACAAATTCAATGTACTACTCACAACTAACTTACTATGCTTGGATTAAAAAAACTCTTTGTATTTTATCAATCATAATGTTAAAACATAGTCATTGTTTGATTCGTCTTAACGCATGATTATTATATTCACGTTTTATGAGTTTTTGTTATCTATAGACAAAGCTATTTGTTAACGAAAAGAGTATTGTTTGATTGCATAAAAGGTGACCATAAAAATAATTGGAAACCGAGGAAGTATGATGTGTTGTTTTGTGTTTGTTTGACTATTTTTATTTATAAGGATTTTGTGCTAATCAAATTTGTAGTTATAAATGTTTACTGTTTTTTGGATAATGAAATCTTAAGTTATGCAACCCCATCCTTAAAATCCTAGGTCCGCCACTGCTCACAGCTTCCTCCTTTTTGCTTTCATTACCATCTTGCTCATCCACTTCATTTTCATGGCAAATTATAAAAGGCCCATCCATCGACATAGACAGTTTCACATACATTGTACTGCATGATTAAATGTTGTAGAATATCCAGAGAAGCTCAATCTATTGAAGAATACAAAAGGAGTTTAAAAAATTTAGCAAGAAAAGATAATCTCTACTCCATTTGTCTTAGCATAATTTCTTCAATCAAACACTAATATCAACTTATAACAGATTCCACCCAAAAATAATTTCTTAAATAAGACAATAATATAAGACAATAATTTCTTAAATCAGACTAAAAAAAATGGCCTTGCATTATGAAATAAAACTCAAAAATCAAATAATATTAGTGAATCCGTGTTGAAATAAAACAGAAATTAAAAAGATTTCTACACTTGAGTCCGTGTTGAATCAAAGAATCAAAGAATCACATATAATAAACCAAAAAATATCAAATAATATCAACTAAAAAATGAAATAAAACAGAAAAATAAAAAAAAATCAAGTTATAAATATTCGAAATACTAAAAAACAAAAAATAATACCAAAATACTAAAAGGTGTTCTCTTCAACTTATTTTTTTTAACTTATTACTTATTCTTATTAGAATCAGATCAGATCAGATCAGATCAGATCAGAACTATTCAGATCAGATTAGAAAGTTTCAGATTAGACCAGACTAGACCAGATCAAATCAGACTAGATCAGATCAGACCAGACCAGACCAGATCAGATCAGATCAGACCATTGTGTCTTAGTTTGTTTGTTTGGGAGGAAGTAGTTAGGAAAATACACTAATAGTACTATAGTTTAAGAAATACATATGCATTTCGATTTACAATTTCGAAAATTAATCACTCAATATAAAAACTCGTCAAAATAGATTAGAAAATAGTTTTTTTTTTATTGAATTGTTTTGTCATGACCGTGCTCTCACTAAGTTTAAATTCTGGATCTGCCACTACTCATACCAAGAAATTCGTGTGGTAATGAAATAACATCATATAGCAAGTTATAAATATGTTAATATCTCATGCTCATGTCAAGTAAACTAAGGTGGCAATAAAACACACACATTTCATCAAAAAAATAACAATCATCATTGAGAAAGCAGATAAGTATGGGACACAAAACATAACATAGTCAACAAGACAACATTTTTCATCAGCATAAACATCATCATAAAAAATCAAGTAAAAGTTAGAATGCTCATGTGTGAAGACCATGAATTGTCATCTTGCGTGGTCGTTTTGGTTTAGGTTCCACCTTCTCAAATAATGCATAACCCTCCTCATTTGGTAAATCGTAGTACCAAGGTGGGGGTTCTCGTTCAAAACTATCAAGAGCAGTTAATTCCCCACAATTCAGATAATAATGACCATACCACGAACCAAAGATATTGTCATATTTGATACATTCTCTTTGGACATCTGTTAATGCGTCGAGCGATTTTATCTTCGTGTCCATCTCCAAAGGCAACCAACCAACGTAATCTTATGAAGCAACAAAAACTTAACAAAGGAAGTATTATACCAAAATCAAAACTACATACCCACCAAAATCAGTACTAAAAACAGATGCATTTACAAGACTATAAGATAATCAAAATAAAACCAAAACATCATAAAGTAAAAATCAGTTCAAAATAAGATCATAATTAATAGACAAAGTCAAAATCAAATAAAAACATAACAAAGTTAAGATCAATTCAAAATCAAATCATAGGTAATAAACAAAATTAAAATAAGATCTAGTAACAAAGTTAAAATAAATTCAAAATCAAATCATAGTTAATACACAAACTAAAAATCAAATGAAAACATAACAGAGTTAAAATCAGTTCAAATTCATGTCCTAGTTAATAAACAAACTCAAAATAAGACCAAAACATAACAAAGTTAAAATCAGTTCAAAATCATATCATAGTTAATAAACAAACTCAAAATCAGATCATAGTTAATAAACAAACTCAAAATCAAATCAAAACATAACAAATTTTAAATTAGCTCAAAATAAGATCGAAACATAACCATTTACATGATATTAATAAACAAAATCAAAAGGGATAGTCTGATTAAACATGCAAGAATATAATAAATGGAAACAGAGAGGAAGTAGTAAAATAGATCAAAAGTCAATAAACATGCAAGATTATCACAGATCAGAAAATAGATCATAGGAACTCGTAAAACAAATCAAAAGTTAATAAACATGCAAGATTAGCACAAATCAACACACAAATCAGAGGAAGTAGTAAAAAAATCAAAGTTTAATAAACATGCAAGATTATCATAGATTAGAAAATGGATCAGAAGAGGTAGTAAAACAAATCAAAGGTTAATAAACATGCAAAATTATCGCAGATTAGACAACATATCAGAGGAAGTAGTAAAACAAATCAAAAGTTAATAAACATGCAAGATAATCACAGATCAGAAAATATAAAAGGAACACAGATCAGAAACCAACAAACATGAAAACAGATCAACAAAATCAGATCATAGTTAATAAACAAACCAAGATCAGAAAACTAAATAAAGGATAACATATTTAAAATCAGATTACATCAAAAAAAATCAAATAAGAAACTTAAAATCATATCTGATCATGCAACTAACCGAGATCAACAAAGTAAAAAAAAAGGATAATAAAAAATAACATGCAAGTATAAAAGGAAGTCAGATCAGAAACCAACAAACATGAAAATCACTCTTACAAAATAAAAACCACATCAGAAACAAAATAAGAAGATATTCAAAAACAAAACAAGATTATCATAAATGAAAACCAGATCAGAAAACACAAAACAAGATAATCTTACAAAATAAAACTAGATCCCAAGTAGAGGATTTTAAACTAAATCCATACCAAGAGTAAAAAGACCATGCCGGACCATGATTAAACCGAAATAGATTATGATTGAACCCAAATAGATTAAAGCCAAGAGTATAAAAGACCATACTAGCTGCAAAAGGATCAACTTAAAAATCCAAATGTAATGCAAAATCAAATATAAAATGAAAGAAAATCAGACGATTCGTCTGAGCCGCCTCTCTCTACCTTCTCTCTAAAACCTCTCCTGTTAGGCGATTCGTCTTCCCCGCCATGGCAAGCAGGCGGCGAGGCCGATTACCAAGGAGGAAGAGACCACTGGCGTGCTAGGCATCCAATCAACCCCCCTGATGATAAGTACCAACTCATCTTGGTACCTAAATCAACGGTTACTTTCGACTTTCTTAAACCCTAATTCACAAACCTCCATTAAGGTCTTTGAAGAAAAATCGAGGTATTCACTCCCTGGTTTTTGCTTGTACAACCTCGAACCCCTATCCCCTGATTTAGGTCTGGTAGGCGTTTTGTTTAAGGTCAAAGTTTTGCCCTAATTTGGGTCGACAATGGCTTTGCTCATGAACTGTGTATACAGTTAAGCATCTAGAGGGTAACAAATCAATTGTTACTCCTTTTCTTCCCTCAAACAGAGATAAGAACCCAATTTTGGGATTTGAAGATTCAATCCCATGTCTTTGGTCTGATTTGAAGGATTTGCTACTGATTAACGGAGGAAATTGTCTTTTCAGGTTTGTGCTAGATTCGTGCAACACCTTGTTCGTGGGTTGCGTCCCTGTTCCAATCCATCCGAAGCTTGGAGTTGCATGGATTTGAACCTAACTTGTTCTGAGACTTGGCAAATCCCATTTTAATTCTATCTGTTGCAGGAGACTTCTTGAACCCGATTCCACTATGCTTTGGGATATCCTTTACTATTCCTCCCATCCCATAGCCCTAATTTCAAGATTTTTTAGGGCTTGCTACCCTTTTAGGCTCATTACATAAATTTCTCATCCTAGTTGATATGAGATTTTCTAGATACAAGTATTTCAGGATGACAAGCTGAATATGGTAGAGGAACATAGTATATATGATACCTTAGGGTGGGTAATTGGTGTGTGGATGACACTAATTGTATCATTTGTGGAGTTGGTATGACAAATGACTATGGCTACTACTGGTGGATGGATAGTGCTCTCAACAAGGAGTACTAAGATTCTTAGGTAGTCCAAATTGTTTTGGTTGATGGAATACTGCTGCTCTTTGTTATAAAACCAGTTAAAAAGGCTTGGGAGGTTTGACTTTTGACATGGATGAAGATAGAATAGGTTACAATCTGATGAAATAGCTAAGTTATATAATGTACTGATCATTCTTGATGTTTATGATGTAATAGATTTTGTATAGGATTTGGCTTCAAATCTGTTTTAGCATGACGATAGCTATACCTTTTGAGGTGTCACTTCTCTCCGAGCATATGACGAGGGGCTATTTTGGTCCTTGGGAGCTTTGTTAGAGTCGTGGCACCTAAGTCTTTTGAACCGATGTAAAGCTTCGGTTTTTTCTGGCATTTTATAAAATTTACTTTGCCAGAAAAAAAACGAAAGAAAATCGAATTCCCATTTCGTGTACCAAGATCAACTCAAAAAAATCCAGATGGATCAACTCAAAAAACTTAAGATTATTGTGTGAGAGAGAGAATGAGAGATGGACATAGTGCTTTAGGGTTTTAATGGGAATGAGTTTATATAGTGGGTGTTAAACTAGGGTTTTAAAATGAACGTGGGGATCAAGGGACTTTGCATCTAACGTTTCAGATCATACTCACCATTTATTGAGGGAGTTGGGAAGGTGGGTTTTAATGGGGGAAATTAAAATTTGGGACAGTGAGTTTAATGAGATTAGGTGGGTTTTTAATGAGAGAGGTAAATATGGAGAGATTATTAATTTTAGTTGAGAATAGATAAAGATTAAATAATAACAGGTGTAAAAGTTAATGAGGTATATAGTAGGATAAAAATAGATGTAGGTAGAACTTTAAATGATTAATTTTTTTACTAAACATAGAAATGTAGCTAGTAATATGAAATTTCCGAAATTAAAAAATATAGCGAGTATTATGAAACGGAGGAAGTAAAAATTGCAATATAATCTTAATGCACCTTTAAATTCGATTTCACTAGGGCTCCACTCCAACACAATCTAACAATTTTCAACCAAGACCAGTATTCATTTTGAATTTCATAGTTTGTGACTTTTGCATAAAACAATATTACATCAATTAATAATCATTAATGCCTTTTTCCTATTATTGACAGAGAAATTTTTGCTATTTGACGTGATATTTAGGGAAACAATTAACTCATTAAAACATTTCGTATTTGTTGATTGAATTAACTATGGGATAATCTATTGAAATATTATATTTTCTTATGTAAACAAAAAAAATATACACGTAAATCTTTATTTTAGTTTAAATAATAAATCATCATCATATAATTAATAAGCTAACTAATTTGGCTATTTTCTCAACTAAATTCTACTTTTTAAATTTTATTTGTCTCAATTATCAATAATTACTTTGCGTATATGTTTTAATATTAATGTATAATAAATCATTTATTCACTTTAATAATGATAATATCAAAACAGATACAAACATTTAATAATTATTTTTATGTTGTACTGAATTATTTTATAAAATGATACCATTACTCATATTAGTAAATATTTATAGTATCGTATTTTACACGGGAATTCATATAGAGAAGTCGATCGTATTCAATCCTTATCCTTATTAGTGATAAAATTAAGATGTCAGAATAATGAACAAGTAAACAATCAATAATCCAATAGTCACAATGAAATCAAAGTAAGATGTTTACTTTTGTCACAAAACTTGATAGGGAAAGCCTTGCAGTTGCAGACAAATCTGTTAATAAATTTAAGTTAACAAAAACCAGGACAACCCCATACAAACTAAGTGGAAAACAGACAAACTTATGCTTGGTGCTCCTCCCCTTCTGCAGCCTCAGCAGCCGCTGCAGCCATCAGCTCGTCAAATTTCTCCGACTTCTCTAGAACAATCTCAATCTACAAAACATTAACTAATTTAACTCCAACTATAAAAACTCGAAAAAGCCTCTAGAGTATGGTGGAAGGCGAATACCTTAGCTTTTTGGACAGGACGCCCTCCTGATTCATTGATGTCGACTGTTGAAGTAGCTATTTCTGTCCAGACAGACAAACCACCAAGTACTATCAATATTGACAGCAAGGTAGAACAAAAGTAATATAAGAAGCGAAAAGGCAAAAGAACCAACTTTTCTCAACAGCAAAACCGTTGTTCTTCAAGATCTCAGCAATTGTAACGACTGTTGCAATGGCTGCAGATAAAACATTAAGCACATACGTAATAAGAATTATATTTTTGGGATAAAAAAGAAGAAGGCAGACCGCTAGCGTGTAGCCTAGAGCCTCAGAGATGAAACTTTTGAAAACCCAAATGGAACATCATCAAGTACAATAACAACATAACTCGGCAGAAACATAATAATTGAGCCGTAAGGTCTAGTATTGTGATATGGATAACACACCTTGCAAAGAATGCCGATGCAAAGTATCACAGCCACAAACTCATCAAACAAACACAAAGAGTAAATATCTGACGAATTGGAGAATACGATATTCCATGAATAGATGATTCAACCGAGGAACCTATATTCCATTATTTTACAGCTATTTTTATATGTAAAATTCACACAATCTAGTAAAATGCCTGTGTGAGACGAATTGGAGAATACGATAATTGAGAATGAAGGGTACATCAGATTTTATTTGAATATAATTGGGAAAAGAAAAAGGGTGGAAAAACAAACAATCCACTTCCCATTATAATAAGCTAAATTTATCCAAAGTTGTAAGATTTTTGTAGGAATAAAACAAGCCCGCGTCTACCTCACCTTAATCTTCATTCCTTCCCTATCTTTCCAGCGCGGTACCCAGACACAACTATGAAAAATTTTGGAACTTGGAGCCATTAATTTTTTTGGTAAAAGCTACAACATTTGTTAGAAGCTTTATTGCACCAATGCTTTACCTATATGAGCGCTTAGCCGCTTACAAAAGACACAACCTAATAGGGGGGCAAACCCTGAAAAGACGGTCAGGAAATGCCCTATTAATAAAGGGGCAAACCATAAAAATGCAGTCTATAACTACGTAATATAGGCTAGCTCAGTGTCATATGATTCGCTAATCTCATTACAAATTACTAACCGATCGGATTGCTAAAGGAAACAATA
Organism: Amaranthus palmeri; assembly: GCA_019776075.1. NCBI lineage: Eukaryota > Viridiplantae > Streptophyta > Magnoliopsida > Caryophyllales > Amaranthaceae > Amaranthus > Amaranthus palmeri. The sequence goes on along the minus strand of JAAKBH010000620.1, from coordinate 127,673 downwards.
ATGTATCAGCATATAGCTCAGCTAAACTCGGACAGGAAAAGATTATGCCTTATACATCACACGAGTATCACGCTAATTTTCTCATGAATCCATTTTCTTAAGGCTAATTCATAGTTCAAAACTAGTAGATTTGGAAATATAAATCAAACAACAAACGAACCTACCCTCTTTTCTTTCCATTTCGCTTTCAACAAGAGTCGGCAAGCTAAGTAGCACACCACAAGACATAAAATATATACTAATGGTTCAAACAAACAAGAAATAAGTGAATCGAGAAATACCCATTCCGAGAGCAGAAAGCTCCACCTCATTGTACTGTTGCATGTACCTCTACAAAACAGACACAACGAAAATCAAATTGAATCCATGATACATTGTGAATTTACCATCACAGTCACACTAGACACAGAAAAAAGGGCACATCCAAATGAGCTCAACTATGATAAACAAAGCATAAAACTACCAAAAACTTTTCCCAAAATACCAGAATTCCTGAAATACAGCCATCATAACATGATTTCACACAATATCATCCATTTTGGCTAGAATAACTGAGATTTTCAACTGTTTTATATGCAATACAGGCCAAATTACCATCTCATTAGTCACTAGACACAGAACAAAATAGAGTAATAAATCGTAGGTTTTCAATCATCAGTTATCACATTGTTCCATTAAGATAATCACCAAAAAAAACAAACCTTTAATTCATCTCACTTAATCAAAGAATTTTCATCGCTTAAAAAATCAGTGCCCTACATTACAGAATTAAATCCCAGAAGAAAGATTCAAACTTTCCAGACTAATTATAATAATTATCCCTAAACAAGATATCCCGGCAGTTTTTACCCTACACACCAACATTTTCCACACAAAAACAAAAAACAAAAATTCAACAACCAAACAAACCCATAAATTATAATTCTATCAATAATCGAAAAAGCCATCATTTTTCATCAGAAAATCTAAAAAAGGGAAAAAAAATACATGCAAAAGAGAAAAAAGAAAAAATAACCGCAAAAAACAGGCATTAACAAAAAGCTTGATAAAAGACATTACCTTGGCAAGATTAACATAAAAAAAGAGGGGTTTTTTAGTATTGGAGACTTGAATACGGTTTTTCTTATTGTTGGAATTGTTGTTATTGGATGAATCTGTGATGTTTAGATTGCTAACTGCTTCTGTAACTTGCTCCATTTTTTGTGTTTGTGTTTGTGTTTCTGATTTTGTTGTTGTTGTAGAGAATAGAGATTGTTAAACCCTTGACTATTTCGCTTCCTTATAAGGAGAAAAGATTTATGCTCGGCCACCAAGTCTATCTTGGAACTCGCATGTTTTAAGTACGGTACCGTTTTGTCTATTGGATTCCCCCATGGCCCATACGATACGTGTCCTTTTCTTTATTCACAAACTAGATAATTTCGATGCGATGCATGACTTTCTTTATGTTTTGTTTTTTAATAATTATAAAAAATAAAAAAAATAAATTATAAATTATTAATAATTAAATTTAATTGAATTAATAATTGCATATAATACCAATAGTTGATTCAATTTTAATTTTACAAATAGAATTTTATACGATGTTTAATAATGTTATTTTGATATTATTTTAATATTTACTAAGTAAGTGTAACAAAGTATCTTCAAAATAAAATTTGATATTTAATCTATAAATTATTTTTAACATATATTACAATATTAAATCAAATGAAATAACTTAAATAATAAAACAAATATAAAATTAAAGATTACTTCTCTTGAATGAGACTATCTTAATGTTGAGACAAATCCATATAATTAGCTTAAGTATCTTATTGATCACTATAAAATAGTCATTGACATTTTAAAATTATAAATATCCAATTAATATAAAAAAAGTGATCAATTTTAAATATAAGTGGTCACTCAAATGTTATACATGCTTATTTTATGAGATTGTCATCATCATTATATTACCCATTGTATCACGCTCATAAAATATATTGTCAGGGTCTAGAGAGGGAAGGAAGGCCGCAACTTATACCCGTAAAGGAGTGTGGCTGAAGAGTCCCTCGGAACGGGACATATCCAGAATTATCCTCAGAGAAATTAGTAAATAGGAGAGCAAAAATAAAGACCATAAAGCTTGACAATATTCAATAGTTAAATTCCATTATTACTGCTTCCGTATAATCATGGTAATTACCATTTTATTATCTTTCTATTACACCAAAAGATAAAATTTTGAAACTGAAAAATCAAATGCAAAGAATCCAAAATCTCCTTCCACCCATTTATTAAATCCAAATTTATATTTGTCATGGTAATGTTTAATTATATTAATTTAATTTAGTCAACATTAATAAACTTATGAAGTTAACCCTTGACTTCATTTGTTGACTTTGACTCATGCTCAAGTAACTTTCCCAACTTCCACCTAAATAACCATCCAACAACTCCCATGTAACTGCGTACTCCTTGTAGTAACTTCCCACTTCCTGTGGTAACCAACTTCAACTTCCCATCCTCCTCCTCTTAGAAATAACCACCCTCTGATGGTTATAAAGAGGGACATCCAAGGCCATTGGCACACGAAGCCTTCCATACTACATCGAAACTCTGTCAAAATCAACACTCACAACCACCAATAGTTATTGTAACACCCCGGCCCCTCGGACCGCCGGTGACTACTCATGGAGACTGTAGACTAGCCCCACAGACCAACACAAGTCTTTCCAGCGCACTTTGGCCTCACTCGTGCGCACCCGGAAAACTTCCTAGGAGGTCACCCATCCTAAGATTTCTCCCCACCAAGCACGCTTAACTGTGGAGTTCTTAGCAAATGGGCTCCCTTGAAAAGAAGATGCACCTTGTTGATATGAGTAGTCTATCAATCTCTTTTCAAGCTAAAGTTGGGGTATCACAGTTATCTCCTACTTTACCACCTACATTGGTTGTTTACCGCCATCGTGATCGCTACTATTTCCTCATCACATATTTTTAGTCACTGTTATTCCTTTTATTCCCCGATCTGACTTAAGCATCGGAGGGGTTTTCCGGGAGATAACCCCCGGGGCAAGGCTAACGTGTTGTGGTGTAGGATCTAGGACCACCTGAAGACGCTCCACTTCAGCTCCTTTCGCCGCTATACCACTTCCATTCCAGGTACTCACGTGCTTTTCACACTTTCTCGTTTCACATTCGAAATTGTTTTGCGCCGTCTATGGGGAAGTCTTGAACAAAAAGTCATGGCTCCTAAAAAAGTTCAAACACAAACAACCACCGTGCATAGTATAGATACAGATACGTCCGCGGGATAGGCTAACAATTAGACCGTGACTCGCCGTGATCTGGACATGCTGGCACTAAACCTAACCAACACCTTTGCAGAACAACTTCGCACTGTGATCAACGCCAATGCCGCTAACCCCAACCAGCAGACGTTGGATGATATGGCCGAACAAATTGAAAACTTGAGAAGGAGAGTAGATCCTCCCCATAGCTCCCAAAGGCAAGGTGATAGAGAGACTCAAGCTTCCCGATCCCGCCGAAGGAACTGGCAACGGAGAGAGAGATCCTGACTTCCAAAGAGTTTGAGCACATCTCATGAAGGTGAATCCCGACCACAAACCCAGGACGCTAGGGAGTATCTGAATGAAAAAAGATCCCAACGTTCTCAAAATGTCCAATCCATGATTGATAGGAGAAGGGAAAAGAGGAAGACGCCGCGGCTTTCTGAGTCTAGTCGCCACTTAGCCCCGTCAGGCCTCAATACGATGATCCAGTGGAAGTTAGCCTAGGGGGACCTCAGGAAACTCCAATATTGCTGAATTCCCCCTTATCCGTTGAAATTCTGGCAACACCTAACCCTGCTTAGATCAAAGTGTAACAACCCGACCTACCGTTGACTGAGCAAGTCAAGTCGTCACGGGGTTTACTAACCCAAAAATTCAAATCTCAATTCCAAAACTTGCACAAAAGAGTCTTCAGTTCTAAATCATAACTAAATCAGCTAATTTCCAATCCAAACATCTATCTAAATCATAAAGCAATCATAAAAGTCTTCATAAAAGTCTAACATAGCCAATACAGTCTAAACTAATATACAATTACCAAAACCTAGTACAAAACTACCAACTCTAGGTGCTCAGCTCATGCTAACATCCTTGAAGCTCTATTCAACTCCGTAAACCCATCGTTCCCGATCGGTTCCGATCTGTAAACAATCTAAAAGATGGAAACAACAGGGAATCAGATAAACTGAATGAGAAGTAACAATCCAAAACACAAAACATAGCAGTTCATCAAAACATAGGTTTAAAAGCAACATCCTTTTCCTAGATCTATGTGCGCACAGGGAGTCTAGTTGAGAGGAACATCCATAGCTCTAAGGCTATGTCACTCTCGGGTGAGGCTAGTCAATATTTGAATGACAATTCACCTCAAATATAGGGAGTAAGGGAGGTTTTCCCTCTACTCCGTCAATGACCAGCTCGTGAGCCCCATCCATTGACCATATCAATATCATCATAATCAATTCATCATCAATAATCATCAGTTCAAAACAATTTGATAAAGAAACATTTCAAAACAGTAGTCTGGCCAGACCCCTTTTAAGGGACTGCTACAACTCACCAAATCCGACGCTTCTTATAGCCAAGATCAATTTCACCGCTATCAACTAGAACGGTTCCTCGACGTAGTCGTCTCCAGGGGCATACAAATATAAATCACACACTGCACACAAAATTCGATACTACAAACTAGGCTATATGATCCTCCTACGACTGTAGCTTAACCAAGACTCACATAACTAAATCAAGAACACTAATCATTCAATATTCCATTACTTTTAGATATTTCTAAACAAGACCCATAAAATCAATATTTTCATACAAACAATCAAGATTCAACAACTTGTCCCAAGATCCAATAATTTACTACTAATGGTCACTTAGTCCAATTCGTATATCATAAAGACTTTATAATCCAATACTCAAGAATTGTTCATGTATACTCAAATCAATAACCCTCAAAAGAATCCAATAATCCGTTCAAGAATATCAAACTATCCAACGAATATAAAATCGGTATTTTTATCCCACAATCAATGATTTCTACAAAATTCCACTAATTCAATCAAGAACCTCAAATTATTCAACATTTTACCATTTCCATAATTCTCATAATCCACATATACATCACTAACCTTATAAAACCAAGACATTACTTAATCTACTATTAAAATCAACTAATATTAAATTATCATCATCACACACACTTACTAATAACACACTTTTCTAATTTCTTAATATGACACATATAACTAATTTATATAAATTGTCCAAGATTCAACGAAAACTCACAATTAGGGTTTAATACATGCTATTACGAATATACTAATAAAATCATAAAATTAAGAGCATAATTTAAGTAAGATAAATGGAATCAAGAACACAAAAATCGACTATCTAAATTGATTAGGGTTTGATTTCAAAAGAAAGTGAGAAATGAAGAACAATAAGCCAGAGATTATACAAAATGACTCAAGAAACATAGATAAATTACTCACCATGAAGAATCACGCAAGAATAGGTTGTCCTAATTTCGCGCACCAAGAGACAAAAGCTTTCGACCCAAATTTCAGAATGGAAGTCGACGGGAAGAAGGTGGAACGAACATGGCTGCCTGCGATTGTGCGAGAGCGAAGAAGAGAGAATGGAGGTACTGGTTTTTGGTTTATGGCACTCGAAAAAATCAGAATTGTAGTGTTTGTTTGGGTGTACGAAGAAGAAAAGGAAATAGAGAGTTTACTGGGTTTTTGGTTTGGTTTCACGAAATGGAAAAAGAAATGGGTGGGTATTGGGGTTTGTGCGTGTAATTGTGAGTGGGTTTTGGGTTTTAAATTTTTTTTAATTTTTTTTATTTAAATCTTTCCTTTATCATTATTATTATTATTATTATTATTATTAATATTATTATTATTATTATTATTATTATTATTATTATTATTATTATTATTATTATTATTATTATTATTATTATTATTATTATTATTATTATTATTATTATTATTATTATTATTATTATCCATGTAAATATCCACACCCACGTGTCATTAACGAGTTTATTTAAATTACTCGAATTATTTATTTATTTTAAAAAAAACTGAATGTTACATTCTACCCAACTTGAAATAAACTTCACCCTCGAAGTTAAACCAAGTTTCAAACACATACAAAAGTTCAGCTAACATACATATTGTAAAGCTATGTTAAAACTATGTTTACCCGAATTCTCAGATTCTGCACGTTATGAGAATCTACCTTCACCGACTAACTACGTTAATCGACTAACTTAAGAACTGGCAACAACAAGACTTAGTACTAATCTAAAATCTTACAATTCTACCCAACTTAGAATAAAGTTCGACCCCGAACTTAACTCGCTAAGACTAAGGAGATGCAACAACTATAAAACGCTAAAACATAAAATACCTGAGCGAACAACCAGGGGTAATCTCGTCTCATAGCATCTTCAGCCTCCCACGTGGCCTCTTCGGTGACGTGATTCGACCATAACACCTTTACGATCGCTACGCTACCCTGACGTGTCTCGCGTGTCTTCTGATCTAAGATCTGTACGGAAGTCTCCTCATATTGTAAGGTGTCATCCAAACTCAGTTGCTCGGGCTGTAGAACGTGCGAATCATCTCGAATGTACAGCCTTAGTTGAGATACATGAAATACGTCATGCACTCGCTCAATAGACGCAGGTAACGCAAGTCGATACGCTACCTCGCCTATGCGCTCCAGGATCTCGTATGGTCCAATGTATCTCGGACTGAGCTTTCCCTTCTTCCCAAACCTCATCACACCTCTAGTCGGTGAAACTCGTAGGAAGACCTTATCTCCGACTCGAAACTCAAGAGGTCGACGTCGTTGATCTGCGTAACTCTTCTGCCTATCCTGAGCTGCTCTCATCCTCTTACGTATCAGCTAGACTTGCTCGATCATCTCCTGAATCAAAGGCGGTCCCACAGCTACTGTATCTGAACTATCGTCCCAACAAACGGGGCTACGACAGCTACGACCATAAAGTGCCTCGAATGGTGCCATCCCGATGCTCGTATGATAACTGTTATTATACGAGAACTCTATCATATCCAACTTATCGTCCCATGAACCCCCAAAATCTAGGACACAAGCTCGCAACATATCCTCAAGTGTCTGTATAGTCCGCTCGGTCTGTCCGTCTGTAGCTGGGTGAAACGCGGTGCTCATACGCAACTCAGTACCCAAAGAATCCTGTAGCTTTTGCCAAAAGTTAGACAAAAACCTAGCATCTCTATCTGACACTATGTCTCGAGGGACTCCGTGATGTCTCACCACTTGCTTGCGATAAGCTAAAGCCAACTGGTGCTTGTTCCAGGTATCCTTCATCGGAATGAAATGTGCTGATTTGGTCAGTCGATCAACTATAACCCAAATCATGTTGTTGCCTTTTGCAGTCCTAGGCAACCCACACACAAAGTCCATCGATATCGATTCCCACTTCCAATCGGGTATCGGCAAAGGGTGGAGCAACCCTTGAGGTTGACGGTGGTCTATCTTGACCTTATGGCAGGTCAGGCATTTGGAAACAAAGCTAGCGACGTCCCTCTTCATACCATGCCACCAAAATGTTCTCCTAAGATCCTGGTACATCTTGTCCGTGCCCGGGTGTATGGAGAAACATGAACTATGCGCTTCCCTCAGAATACGAGTATGTAGGTCTGTCGTCATATCTCAGACTACCATCCTCGTGTATGCTAAAATGTGGGTCGGGTGTTTCCACCACTAGTGACGCCTTCTCCACCAGGTGTGTATCCTCAGTCTGCTTCACCCTAATCTCCTCAAACAAATCAGACGTCACCTCCATAATCGATGCGACAACCCCATGGTTGTCTAACTCAATGCCCATCTCTTCGATTTCCTCTCTTAAACACACTCTAGATAAGGCGCTACACAAACTATGTACCGCTTTCCGGCTCAAAGCGTCAGCAACGACATTAGCTTTCCCCTCATGATATCGGATCTCTAAGTCATAATCTGCAATCAGCTCTAGCCATCGTCGTTGCCTCATATTCAACTCTCTCTAGGTGAATATAAACTTCAGGCTCTTATGATTGGACAAAACCTTAAAATTTGTACCATACAGATAATGTCTCCAAATCTTAAGAGCAAAGACTACTGCAACTAACTCCATGTCATGTGTCGGGTAATTGACCTCGTGGGTCTTTAGCTGTCGTGAAGCATAAGCAATGACACACCCATTGTGCATCAACACACACCCCAGACCATTCTTCGACGCATCAGTGTACAACTCAAACTCTGACTCTCCATCTGGCAGTGCTAGAATAGGTGCGGTAGTTAGTCGTGTCTTCAATATCTTAAAAGCTTCATCACACTTATCATCCCAAACGAATCGTACATCCTTCCTGGTCAACTGAGTCAACGGTCGAGCAATCTTGGAGAAATCGCGAACAAATCTCCGATAATAGCCCGCCAAACCTAAGAAACTACGAACTTCAGATGCGTTCCTAGGTATAGCCCAAGTCGAGATTGCCTCCACCTTCGTCGGGTCTACCGATATACCCTCGCTAGACACTATGTGCCCGAGAAAAGAAACCTTACGCAACCAAAATTCACACTTAGAGAATTTGGCATACAACCTGTGCTCCCTCAAGGTCTGTAGTACGATCCTCAAATGTTCAGCATGCTGCTCCTCGTCTTTAGAATAGACTAAGATGTCGTCGATGAAGATTACGACGAACTAATCAAGGTATGCGGAAAAGACGTTATTCATGAGGGCCATGAATGTTGCCGGTGCATTGGTCAAACCAAAGGGCATGACCGTAAACTCATAGTGCCCATATCGCGTCCTGAAGGTTGTCTTCGGGATATCCTTCGGTGAGATGTTTAGCTGGTGGTAACCAGACCTCAGGTCGATCTTAGAGAATACAGACGTGCCTCTGAGCTGATCGAACAGGTCATCTATCCTAGGAAGAGGGTACTTGTTCTTCACCGTCGCACGATTGAGCTCTCGATAGTCTACACATAATCTGAAGGTGCCATCCTTCTTCTTGACGAAGAGAACAGGTGCGCCCCAAGGTGACACGCTTGGGTGTATATAACCCTTATCTAACAACTCCTGTAACTGCACCTTTAACTCCGCTATCTCTCTAGGTGCCATACGATATGGAGCCTTCGATATAGGACTCGTTCCCGGTACAAGATCAATCGTCAAGTCCACGACTCTTGGAGGTGGTAACCCAGGTATCTCAGAAGGAAAAACATCCTCGAACTCGCGTACTACACGTATCTCTCCTATCTCGGGTGTGCTCACTGTCGTGTCTACTACGTGACATAAAATCATCGGTTAATTCCTCCTCAAGTATGCTTTCAGCTTGAGAACAGATATGATCTTGGTAGGATTCTTTGGCACAAAACCCTTAAAGGTCACTCTCTGCCCTTTAGGCCCTCGTACAACCACTCTCTTCATCCAACAGTCAATGCTCGCCTTGTACTTCCACAACCAGTCCATACCCAAGATAACATCAAAATTATCTAAAGGAAACTCTATCAAATCTACCCGCAAATCTACTCCCATAAAGTTTAAGGGTATGTCTCTGTATACTCTCTGACACAAGACTCTCTCGCCTGATGGTTGCGCAAACTCACTACTTATCTTAATCGAACTAGACAACAACAACTTCGATATACAAGAAGATGCAACAAAAGAGTGAGATGCTCCAGAATCGAATAAAACGTAAGCAGGTACGCGATTGACTGAGAACGTACCGGTAACCACTCTTGATGTAACCTCAGCTTCTCCTTTCTTAAGAGCCATAAGCTTCCCTGTAGCTTTGGTGCCACTGATAGGTGCACCGACGGATGGTCTAGATGAACCTCCCATAGCGGACCTCAGATTCTGCGAACCGTACCCAGAATACGTCTGCGGTCGACCCTGTCGCCTCTCCTGAGCCACGCTAGCCTGACTCCCATTCGGTCTCTGCGCTGAACCCTGTGGTGTACCCCTCATACCCTGCTCATGCAAGAACTTGTAGCAATCGACCCTCTTGTGACCCCTTTTCCCACAATGGTAACACTCGATGTTCCTATTACTCTGAGGAGTGCTCAATGTTGGTCTCCCACAACTAGACCTTGGCTCTCGGTGTGACTGTGGAGGTGCTGAATATCGTCGACCCCCAACACTATGTGATGTCTCGACGGTGTCTTCTCTGCGTCGCTTCAGCCCTTGAATGGCCTTTCGCTCGTCCCAAAGGCGTTCAGCCTCACAAGCGTCATGGTAAACATCCCTAACGTGATCGTGCCCGATATTCCTCATACGCTCCCGAATATCTAGACTCAACCCCGATAAGAACCTCTGAGCCCTAAATCTCTCCCCGATCTTCATGTCATCCACATACTTAGCTAGCTCCATGAATCGCATGTAGTACTGATGGACGGTCTGGGTTCCCTGCGTGAGTCGGGAATACTCATCGAACATCTTCCTCTGAAGGTGTAGAGGGAAGAACTCGTCGCGAAGTTCCGACATAAACAAACTCCACGGAAGAGGAGGAGCGGTAGAGTGCTCCGATGTAACCGTAGAAGGATCTGGTAGAAGAGCATCTCTATGGGTGACCCACCACGTATCGGCGTCGCCGGTCAGGTAGTGAACTGCTAGGTTTACCCTCATATCCTCAGGGGTCTTTAGTATCGCAAAGATCTTCTCCATCTCCCGAATCCAGTCGTCTAGCCTAGTAGGAGGACCCTTACCGTCGTATTTCCTAGGAGCTAATCTCTAGATACTCTCAGCCTGAGACGCCCCCAAATCGTGTCCAGAACCACCCTTCGAAGAACCAGCGTTAAGCGACTGAAGCACCTGCTGTTGTAAAAGCAGGTTTTGTTGCTGCTGCATGTAAAACATCTTCAACATAGAGTCGAACTGTTCAAACGTGATGGCAGCCGGAATGACGTACAGGTGGCGTAGAGTCAGATCGTGCGTGAGAAGCTTCGTCTGACGTGACCGTACGCTCGGAGTTGACCTCATGACGCTCATGACGAGGCTCACGATTATCCTCCATCGCTATACGTATACAAACAAACAATAAACATACATTTTAACAATAAACAGCTCGATGAAGATGCAAGCAAACATAAACATATGAAACATCAAATCATCACGTATCTGAAACATAAGCAGATGAAACATAAGCATAAGCGTTAAAGCGTTCCCTATACAACCCCCGTAAACCTCACAACTCACAATCTACATTTCTAAGAAAACTAACAAACTCAAAACACTGCTGTTAATACCACAATCATATTTACTTCTATATCTAACTCTTATCTTAAACCTCTAGATCCTCAAATTACGTCTTTTTCGTAATTCCCAAGATTGTATGCCCGCTAGGTGAACTAACCCTAAAGATTAGTCACGGTCGCGAGTCGTCACGGGGTTTACTAACCCAAAAATTCAAATCTCAATTCCAAAACTTGCACAAAAGAGTCTTCAGTTCTAAATCATAAATAAATCAGCTAATTTCCAATCCAAACATCTATCTAAATCATAAAGCAATCATAAAGTCTTCATAAAAGTCTAACATAGCCAATACAGTCTAAACTAATATACAATTACCAAAACCTAGTACAAAACTACCAACTCTAGGTGCTCAGCTCATGCTAACATCCTTGAAGCTCTATTCAACTCCGTAAACCCATCGTTCCCGATCGGTTCCGATCTGTAAACAATCTAAAAGATGGATACAACAGGGAATCAGATAAACTGAATGAGAAGTAACAATCCAAAACACAAAACATAGCAGTTCAAAACATAGGTTTAAAAGAAACATCCTTTTCCTAGATCTATGTGCGCACAGGGAGTCTAGTTGAGAGGAACATCCATAGCTCTAAGGCTATGTCACTCTCGGGTGAGGCTAGTCAATATTTGAATGACAATTCACCTCAAATATAGGGAGTAAGGGAGGTTTTCCCTCTACTCCGTCAATGACCAGCTCGTGAGCCCGATCCATTGACCATATCAATATCATCATAATCAATTCATCATCAATAATCATCAGTTCAAAACAATTTGATAAAGAAACATTTCAAAACAGTAGTCTGGCCAGACCCCTTTTAAGGGACTGCTACAACTCACCAAATCCGACGCTTCTTATAGCCAAGATCAATTTCACCGCTATCAACTAGAACGGTTCCTCGACGTAGTCGTCTCCTGGGGAATACAAATATAAATCACACACTGGCACACAAAATTCGATACTACAAACTAGGCTATATGATCCTCCTACGACTGTAGCTTAACCAAGACTCACATAACTAAATCAAGAACACTAATCATTCAATATTCCATTACTTTCAGATATTTCTAAACAAGACCCATAAAATCAATATTTTCATACAAACAATCAAGATTCAACAACTTATCCCAAGATCCAATAATTTACTACTAATGGTCACTTAGTCCAATTCGTATACCATAAAGACTTTATAATCCAATACTCAAGAATTGTTCATGTATACTCAAATCAATAACCCTCAAAAGAATCCAATAATCCGTTCAAGAATATCAAACTATCCAAAGAATATAAAATCGGTATTTTTATCCCACAATCAATGATTTCTACAAAATTCAACATTTACTATTTCCATAATTCTCATAATCCACATATACATCACTAACCTTATAAAACCAAGACATTACTTAATCTACTATTAAAATCAACTAATATTAAATTATCATCATCACACACACTTACTAATAACACACTTTTCTAATTTCTTAATACGACTCATATAACTAATTTATATAAATTGTCCAAGATTCAACCAAAACTCACAATTAGGGTTTAATACATGCTATTACGAATATACTAATAAAATCATAAAATTAAGAGCATAATTTAAGTAAGATAAATGGAATCAAGAACACCAAAATCGACTATCTAAATTGATTAGGGTTTGATTTCAAAAGAAAGTGAGAAATGAAGAACAATAAGCCAGAGATTATACAAAACGACTCAAGAAACATTGATAAATTACTCACCATGAAGAATCACGCAAGAATAGGTTGTCCTAATTTCGCGCACCAAGAGACAAAAGCTTTCGACCCAAATTTCAGAATGGAAGTCGACGGGAAGAAGGTGGAGCGAACATGGCTGCCTGCGATTGTGCGAGAGCGAAGAAGAGAGAATGGAGGTACTGGTTTTTGGTTTATGGCACTCGAAAAAATCAGAATTGTAGTGTTTGTTTGGGTGTACGAAGAAGAAAAGGAAATAGAGAGTTTACTGGGTTTTTGGTTTGGTCTCACGAAATGGAAAAAGAAATGGGTGGGTATTGGGGTTTGTGCGTGTAATTGTGAGTGGGTTTTGGGTTTTAATTTTTTTTTTATTATTTAAATCTTTCCTTTATCATTATTATTATTATTATTATTATTATTATTATTATTATTATTATTATTATTATTATTATTATTATTATTATTATTATTATTATTATTATTATTATTATTATTATCCATGTAAATATCCACACCCACGTGTCATTAACGAGTTTATTTAAATTACTCGAATTATTTATTTATTTTTTAAAAAAAACCGAATGTTACACAAAGTCCCTACCATGAACTCTTTTGACGGAACAACATGCCCCGAAGAACATATCATGGCATATAAAAATTTGATGTTGCTGCACACCACAAGCCAAGCTCTACTTTGTAAATTCTTCCCTACCACGTTAAGTGGCATTGCCCTTAATTGGTACACTTCTCTATTCGCGGGAACCATTCACACTTTTGCATAGCTAGAAGCCAAGTTTGTCAATCACTTTGTCGCTTCCAAAAGGCAAGAAAAGTCCAACTTCCACTTGCTGAGTATAGTGCAGCAAGAGGGGGAATCTGTGGCTGCATATTTGAAGAAATACCAAGAAGCCGCCTTACAGGTTACAGATTTGGAGGATTCCGTTGCCCTTAAGGCCCTGATCAACGGGATGCGGACTCCCAAGTTAAAGTTCCAACTTGTCGAGAATCAGGTGAAGTGTAACACCCCTGAATTTCCGACCCTCTAAACGGAACCAAAACCGGAAGAGAACGGAGGAAATTCGGGTGTTACATTTAAAATAATTTAAAATAAAGAAAAAAAGATAAAATAAAATAAAAGGATAATGTTTAAGTTTAATTAAAGAGGTTATACAAAAACTTTCAAACAAAATTCTACGGAAATTTCGGCAGCATCTGCCTGGAATTTTAACGCGCCTAAAGGATCAAACAGACAATAAACCATCACGAGAAGAGGCATTAATAGCCTTGTAACAAAAAAATCACGGCGGAATGATCATCGCCAAAACCTCTGTCGACATGCTAAGCATGGATCGTGGTTCCCATGTAAACACTAGGGTTTTCCAAAAACGTAACCAGCTATACAAGTCATTCAAGACACTAACGAAATATAAAACGAAATATAAAACGAAATAAATCTTTGCAGCGGAACAAATTACATCAAAAGGAGGGCACGCCTCAAACCAAAAACATACTCAATACAATTTAAAACACGTGAGGCGTCAAAATTAGTTAGAACATGGCACGTGTCAAGATTCTCACTCAATCCCCCCGTATGCAATGCAAATAAACTCCAAAAACCTGCAAGTGTTATCTATGATACCCCTACTGCTCAACGTAAAGTCATAGACCAACGTGTCATAGCAGGGCCATCAAAGACAAGCCATAAACAAGGAAACAAACAGTACACGTCAGTAACTAACAATAAATTATGCATACGTAACCAACAAACAATTTCGACAAAGCAAGGTGAGGAAGGTATCCAAACGTGTAAACCTCTACTCCATCTATTTCTCAATTCAATATACTTCTCAATATCTTCACCGTCTTCTATCTCTTCAATTGCTCTTATATATCTTCTTATGTGACTAGAGGCCACCATATTGGGGTTTGCAAGACCCACATGGCAACACCTCAGCCAAGGACGGTGACGGCCATGCCGGCGCCCAATGGCAAAGTATGATCATACCCCCGTACAGCGACCATATATAGACGGTCAATGCCTCCGGGAACTAATCCAGCTGGGGTACCAATCCAGTGGAGTCACAGTAAATATCCAACTTAATGTCTCTTCAAGTAAGGAGACTTATTCTCATTCCAATCTCATAAAATTCAACATTCTAGTCTTGCGATATCAGAACCCATTCTCTACTATGTCTACGGCTGATTCCCACTTGTAGCACTAACTTACTAATATTTAATAGCAGTTAATATCCAACATCACTCATATAATATTGCTATGCAGAGAAAACATATGCAAGTTAGCTACTGCGTGTACTTACCTGCAACTGCAAGATAACAAGTCGCAAAAATCACTTCGGAGGAGGTTCTTACGCCCCTCTTAAGAACCGGGCACCTATACACGTTTAAAGTAAGACTAATAAGCCTACTTCACATCATTTAAGAAGCACTGACTCCATACCAACTACTCTATTAGCCAAACAAGTTTCGATTCAAGCTAATACGCATTCTAAACGCACTCATGCAATAAATTCAACCCATATTCACACAGGAACTACGCCATCCATTCAAACAAACCATAACATTATATTCTAGTCAAGTTTATATCAAGATATGTTCGAGTGAAAGAGGCACATTCATACGCTTGTGCGTTATAGTGAAAATATTCATTGGAAAGTTTAAAAAAACACGTAGTACATGACGTTACACTTAACAACAATCATATTACTCATGGTAGTAGTAATTTAATACTTTTTCGAGGTTTTAGAGTATGATGACGAACAAGTCAAATATTTGGAAGAACTAACGGCATGTACAACTTAGGTCAAAGACATCTAACTTCGCAACACTATGAATACATCCATATGACGACCAAGCTCAACTATGCACAAACAACTCACCACAATCATGGGCAATGATCATAATTAAGTTCAGGACTCACATTAAATCTTTACTTTATAAAACTAGCAATCTAAACCTTTACTTGGTAATTATTATTATTATTACTCTACAACAATAGGCATCAACCATGGTTGTTAAAATCGCGATTCTAATCTACGATTTTACGATTTTACGATTCAAAAACAAGCGAGCGATTTGAATCGTAAGTAGAATCTTAAAGTTGTAGAATCTTACGATTCTAGTTGGAATGAAATTCTGAGAGGTAGAATCATAACACGATTCTACGATTCTACGATTTAACGATCCGATTCTACTAATATAGTATGAAATATTTTTAATTTTTCTTGTGTATCATATTTTACTAATCTCTTTCTCATGTACACATAAATTTCAAATTTTCCATCTTGAAAACTTTTAAAAAACAAATTTCTTAATCCGTATGAAGATTTAAACTAATTATTGACAAAATTTCGTTATATTCTTAGAAATAAAGTCAAAGAAACTTTAATTCATAAATTTAAACTTTTGAATTGGATAATAATGCTAAGAAACTAGATATTTTTAATATTTTTAAGTTTATTTGTAGAATCATACGATTCTACGATTCGATTCTACCGATTCGATTCTACCTCTCTAAACGATTCTAAGTAGAATCACGATTTTAACAACTTTGGCATCAACAATACAAGTCACACCACCATAATTAAAGTCATATAAGTAAAGCCAACACAAGATTTTAAACAAATGAAACATCATCTAAACAACAAAAGTAGTACATCCTACTTTTAACTTATTCAAGTTCAAATCACACTTTCTAATACTTACCCACTTTAAATTTTGTCAAGATATAACTTAATTTAGCCGAGATTCATTAATTCACCCAAATTACTACTTTTAAATTCATCATAATATACCCAAATTCAACTATTTCAAACTCAAACTCATGACTCTTTACCACAATCACATTTGAGCATAAACAACAATTAATTTAATAAGAACATCCAACATTCATATTACTTGCAATATTAAGAATAAAAAATTAAAGAGAAGATGTATTTAGATATCTTACAAAGAGGGAATAGGAAAAGAGGGGTGAGATATCAAGTGTCTAGTGTGAGAGGTGGTGACAAGGGAGGAGCAAGTGTCAGCGGTGGCTCTTGGTGGCGGCAAAGGCAGCCGCTGGCTGCTGTTTTGGGCGGAGAACACGCAGCACAGAGCTGCTGTCCTGGCTTTAAAAACGCAGCTCTAGCTGCTGTTTAGGGAGGAACTCGCAGCCCCTGCTGCTGGCCGGTGGCTGCCTTCGTGTGAGGGAGGAGGTGGCTGCCGTGCTGGTGGTGCAAGGGGCACGGCTAGGCAATGGACGCAGCTAGTGAAGAGGGAGAAGGAAGAGAGAAGAAAAGCTTGAGATGGAGAAGAAGAGTGATGACGGCTCCTCTTCAAAAGATGGGGTTTTATTTTTAAATCTCAAACCCTAACCCACAATTACTTTGGGTTATTCTACTCACAAGGCCCATAAATTTTAACCCGAAAAGTTAAAATGAAAATTCGTTTGGGTCGAGTTTAAGAACGAAACTATTACGATTATTATTAATTTACTCAACTTTATTTAAGTAATAACCTCCCGTATAATTAGACGTGTTCAACGTTTAGTTAATAAATATTTATGGGTTCCAAATATTAAATTTCCGATGTTTAATTATAATCTATAAAGAAAATTATTTTTAATCACAATTTAAATTATAAATAAATAACATCAAAATTTGCGGGGTGTTACATGAAGAACTATGCAGAAGCCATGAGACAATGTAAAAGCTATGTCATTGCGTCTGAGATATTCCATGCCCATGACACAAAGAAGCGGAAACATGACAAAAAGGAACTTGCACCAAGCCACCCCAAAAGACTCTCAGGGAAGATCTTTCATCACGAAGGGATAGAGGTTATCCTCCCCGTCACCATGGTCCTCCTTCTGACATGGGACCCCCAAGGCACAGACAGGTCTATGTCGCTGAAGAACCGAGGATGAGGAACCTCAGAGATAGAAGAAAGGATTCCCGCTTCAATGGAAACCGGCGGGACATCGTCTTCGCTGTCCAGGACGCACTTTTGACACCTCCTCATACCACTACACTGCCTGACCGCCGTAACTATGATCTATATTGTGACTATCATCGCGAGTATGGTCATACCTTGGAGCAGTGTAGGGAACTCAAACGCATATTGCATCAGATGGCTGAGGAAGGGAAGTTGCGAAGGTTTTTGAGTAGAAGGGATTACTCCTCCCGCAACAGCAATGAAAGATCATACCGCCCGAGGCCAAAACCTCATAAAGAGGAAGAAAGGAAAGAAACTTTCGCTGATACCCGGGGAGTCATCAACATGATTGTAGGTGACTTTAATGAAGAGTACCCCACAATCAAAGCAGTAAAAGACAGTGTCCACACCTTGATGAAGGGTCCCCCAAAAGCACCCGCTAAAGGCCCTGTGATGAAGTTTGATGCCACTATGTCACAACCGCTACAACAGCCCCACACTGATACTCTGGTAGTGACAATCAAAATTGGCCAAATGAAGGTTAAACGAGTCCTAGTAGACAGTGGAAGTACAGCAGATCTCATCACCATGGATTGCTTTAGGGAGATGAAAATTGAAGAGAAGCACTTGTAACCCTTTGACAAGCCCCTCATTAGCTTTGGAGGCAATCAAGTGGTGCCTCTTGGTACTATTACACTTCCTGTAATGCCCACTCGATTCATAGCCGTAGATCTCAACTTCCCCTACAATGCCATAATGAGGTTACCTCTCATCAACAAAATCAAGGCAATCATTTCACCTCATCAGCTCCTGCTACAGTTTGAGCAAGATGATGGGAAAGTGGGAATCCTTAGAGGTGACCAAAAGGCAGCACATCAATGCCTTATAAATTGTTTAAAGCATGATAGTGCTCCTGGAGCATTCCCTAAAAGGAAGAAAGAAGAGGAACATCAATCCATCACGAGTGTCTATTTAGACAATCTCAATGTCTTAGAGAGACCTCAAGCCCTGGAGCAACATGAAGAAGTTGAAATATTTGAATAAAAAAGATCAAGATCGGAAAGGCCCTACCCGAAGTAGTGAGACACGATGTCTTGGTTATCATCGCCTAATTCTGTGATATCTTTGCTCTTTTTGTGGTTGAAATGCCTGGGATACTGCCAGAGGTAATGTGCCACAAGCTGAATGTAGAAACACTTAGAGACAATGAACTGTAACAAGAGGGGGGGTGAATTGTTACTTGCGCCCTTTGAGTATTTTTAGCCCTTTTTCTTGCGGAATTATGAATAACAAAAATACTCAAGACAAAATAAAAGAAAACTATAAAGAAACACCAAGATTTAACGTGGGAAAAAGAACCACGACCCACTAGGGATTTCTCTTCTCTATTATTTTATGTAAATCACTCCTCTATTACATAAAATAACTTCTTCTCTCTACTCTTTTTCTTCTCTCGGTAACTCCTTACTGTTTCTCTACTCACGGTAACCTCTTACGGTTTCTCTACTCCACGGTAACCTCTTACCGTTTCTCTTCTACTCTTCTCCTCCTCTCTTTAGACTTATCCAAGTCTAAATAACAAATTCACTCAAATAAACCCTTTACAAGATTTATCTAAAATGGATGAATCATATCAAGAATAGCACAAGGATTAAATCTTGAAATTAATTAGCAATTAAAATCAATCAAGATTTCCTGTTCTTTATTTTGTAAACCTCACGAAATATTTTGGGCACAAATATTTTCGGAAAAACAATTTTCTCTCAAATGATCACCAAATGTGCAGGTTGTATAAAAATCCTTTATATAGATTTTTAGATTTAAACTACCCATAATCCCATGATCAAAGATAGTGGGAGTTGAGGGTTAGTTTACGCGTGAGAGTGGTAGGAAAGCTTGGTAGTTACTCCAAGTTTTCTTGTCTTTTAGCTAAAAATAGCTAAGACAATTTAAGAAAACTTATTTTAAGATCCTAATTTTAAGGAGACTTTTTAGGAGTTAGTGAAATTAATTTCTTAATTAATTTCCTTGTGCATTCTAGACTAATTCATCCGTAAAACAAATCTAAAAAAGAAAAATAAAAATAAAAAATTATTTTCTTAATTATTTTTGTTGACTTCTCCTCTGACCGCTGATTCTGGGAACACTGCACTGTCTCCGATTGACCAATCTTCGAATTCTGACTTGATCTTGGAACAGTTACTTAGCAATCCCTTTTCAACGTTTAATGGTCCATCGACGACCCTTATAAAGATCGGATATTTGACCTATCAAAACAATCTCAAAGACAAAATATGTTTGTTTATTAAAGTTTACGTTATCATCAAAACTAAATGGCCCAACACTGGATATCAAACCGGGCCACAAACCCGTCAAACAAAAGTTGCACCACCAAGGCAAAGAAAGAATAGAAGCAACAAGAGAGGAAGTGACAAAGCTATTGAAAGCGGGATTTATAAGAGAATGCCAATATTCAGAATGGCTTTCCAATGTTGTACTTGTCAAAAAGCCCAACGACAAATAGAGGATGTGCGTCGACTTCACTGATCTTAATAAAGTCTGTCCTAAGGACGACTATCCTCTACCAAAGATTGATCGCCTTGTGGATTCCACAGCGGGACATGCTCTCCTTCACTTTATGGATGCCAATGCTGGCTACCACCAAATCCCTTTAGCTTTGGAAGATCAACCCCATACATCTTTTATCACAAATGTCGGGGTGTACTATTGCAAGGTGATGCCATTTGGGCTAAAAAACGCAGGGGCAACTTATTAGAGATTGGTGAACGAAGTCTTCAACTCCCAGATAGGCAGGAACTTGGAGGTCTATGTGGATGATATGATCACCAAGAGCAAACAAGCCAAAGACCATGCGACAGACCTAAGAGAAACATTCACGACCCTCCGCAGCCATCAAATGCGCCTTAATCTTGATAAGTGTGTATTTGGAGTTATAAGGGGGGAAGTGCCTTGGATATCTGGTAGATAAAAGAGGGATTAAAGCCAACTCCGACAAAATCTAGGCCATCTTGACTATGGAATCCCCCAAATCAGTAAAAGGAGTTCAAAAGCTCAGAGGATGTGTTGCAGCTTTAGGTAGATTCATGTCAAAATCTACTGACAAGTGCTCACCCTTCTTCAAAACCCTTAAACAAACAAAATTCGAGTGGACCGAAGAAGCGGAAGAAGCATTTAGCAGCTTGAAAGATTATCTTGCTTCTCTGCAAAAATTGGTCTCTCCTATGGAGATAGAAACATTGATCTTATATGTTTCAGTATCAGAATACTCAATCTCTGGAGTGTTGATAGCAGAAAGAGAGAAGAATCAACTCCCGGTGTATTATATTAGTCATGCTTTTCGTAGTTTCGAGGGAAACTACAACGAAGTTGAGAAAGTCTTATTTTCAGTGGTGATGGCAAGTAGGAAACTTAAACCCTACTTCCAATCACACTATATCCAAGTAAGAACCATTTAACCCCTCAAAAAGATCTTGGAAGGTAAAAGCCATTCTAGCCACATTACATATTGGGCCAATCAACTAACAGACTATGGGATAGATTATGAACAGTGCACTTCCATCAAGGTCCAGGCTTTAGCGGACTTCATTGCTGAAAGTACAGGGCCCACACCATGTGATCCAAACCAAGAACGAAAGCTATACGTAAACGGATCATCTACCCAGGTTGTTAGTGGCGCCAGAATACTCATCCTCTCATCTGCCGGAGTTAGAATGGAAAGAGCAGTAAGGTTTGAATTTGTTGCCTCCAACAATGAAGCTGAATATGAAGCCTTAATCTTAGGGCTCACCATTTGCTATGAAACAGGGGCAAGAACCTTACTAGCATTTTCAGACTCACAGTTGATCGTGGGACAGGTAAAAGGAAAGTTCGAAGCGATAGATGACAGCATGAAAATGTACTTAGGAAAAGTGCAAGAGTTAGTGGGAAAATTCGACAACTTCTCATTAACACATGTACCTAGATCCGATAATGCCAAGGCAGACTCTTTGGCAAGGTTGACCAGTTCCACAGAATCATGCAATACCCGTGACATTGTATGGTAAGTCCTTCCTAATCCCAACATCAACGTCATGGTAAACATGATAGATAGATTAGAAATTCGGATGGAACCCCTGGTCAAATACCTTGAGCATCAGACCCTCCTAGAAGATGAAAATGAGGCAAGATTTCTGCAGAAAAAGAGCAAGTGGTTTGAATACTTGGATGGCACACTATACAAGAAATGCTACACACATCCACTTCTAAAGTGCGTTACCCCGGAAGAAAGCAACTATATTCTGCGAGAAATTCATGAATGAGGATGTGGAATTCATCAAGGAATTCGAATTGTGGTTAGCAAAGTGCTTAGGAGTGGGTATTACTCGCCAACTCTTAGGCAAGATGTAGAAAACTTGATACTACAAGTTACCTCAAAATATTACCTTAGTGTTACCATTCGACAAGTGGGAGGTGGACTTGCTTGGACCCTTCCCACCGGCAAAGGGGCAAAGAAAGTTTTCTATAGTAGCAATCGATTACTTCTCAAAGTATGTCGAAGCAAAACCCGGCCCTCAGCACAACAACTGAAAAGCAAATGTGCCAATTCCTGTGGCGAAACATCATAGCCAGATACGGCATCCCACGAGTCATCATAACAGACAATAGTAGACAATTCATAAGCCGGAGGACCTTGGAGTATTGTGAAAAGTTCAACATACAAATCACGTTAAGTTTCATATCCAGGCCACAGACAAACAGGCAGGTTGACTCGGCTAATAAAGAGATACTCGATGGAATCAAAACGAAAATCGAAGGGGCCAAAGGGTCATGGGATGAAGAGCTACCTGGAATCCTCTTAGCAAGTCGCACCACGGTGAAAGAACGAACATGTCACACTTCCTTTTCACTTGTTTAAGGGTCGAAAGCCGTTCTACCACTGGATTTTGGGATACCCTCCACCAGGGTTACATACTATTTATACAGTGAAAATGACGAAGGAAAAAAAGATAAACTTAGACTTGATCCCGGAAAACCGTGGAAATGCACTACTACGGTCCATCACTTAGAAATAAAGAATGATTCGTCAGTTCAACAGGCATGCGAAAACCAGGATCCTCAAGATAGGGGATTGGGTCTTGCGCAAAGTAGAGGCCACGGGTAAAATTGCAGATAAAGGGAAGTTAGGGGCTAACTGGGATGGTCCGTTTAGAATCATTTATGCTATCAAGCCCAACAGATTTGAATAAGCAAACGCAACGGGGAAAAAGGTTGAAACGACCGTGGCATGAAGATCACTTGAAAAAGTTTTTCCTTTAACAAGTCTTGCAAGGGGCATACATCATCACCAATCATCAAACAATCATCAACATCCAACATTCATTCTTTAGTTTTCAGTATTCAATATTCAGTTTAGTTTTCAGTTTTCTATTCAAGTTGTGTATTTTTCAGTTCAGTTTTCATTTAAAATCATGAATTCAGTACTCAATTTTCAGCGCATTAATGTAATTCGTTTTCCATTAAGATACATTCAATATTTGTCTATCAGTTTACCGTGGAAAGTCCAGCGGTTAGACGGTATTAGTATATGATACATCATCAATTTTCAATATTCAATTATACCGTGGCAAAGCCCACAGCTAAGCGGTATAAACGTGTTTGATACTTGTCAATTTTCAGCATTCAATCTTTAATTTACCATGGAAAGTTCAACGGTTAAGCAGTATCAATGTGTATGATACTTAGCCAATTTTTCAATATTCAGTGTTCAATATTTAATGTTTGATTCTTCATGTTATATCCAACAGTGATGCGGTATCGATATTCAATATTCAAGCGAAAAGTAAAGAGAATAAAAAAAATAAAGCTATGCAACACTTGTTAAAAGAAAATATATATACAATCAAGATTACAAAAATTTACAACCGAGAGGTGTATTCAATGTTCCAAAAATCAAAATTACAAAAATTCTGGGGGAGAAGGAGAAATATGGAGAATCATAAACTATGGCAAAGGCTCGTCCTGCTGCTGATCCTGAGGCACCGGCTGAGGCTCCTGCTCCGATCGCTGAGGAGAAGGAGTGAAGCTGATAATATCTTCAACATCTGGCCAAGGCTCTTCACCCGCCAACTCCTCAGCCAACCCGTGGAAAGTCTCTTTTTGATAAGCTATAAGATTCCCTTTGAAGCGCAATAAAAGATGACCTTTCCAGGGCCTTGGGAAATGGAGGATAGCAGACGGGTATTTTCTCTAAATCTAGAGAGAGGGCTCTCTTTTCCTGTTCCAGGTCCATTTTGCTCGCCCAATCCCGCTGCTCCTCCACAACCTCACCGATCTGGCTCAGCGCCTCGGAGTCTTTATCGAGAATTGGCTATAAGTTCCGTACAACTTCGTCCATGCTCATTTCGACAGCTCCAGCAGCTTTTGAAAATCTATACCCATCTTTTGGGCCGCCAGCTTGAAAATTATCTACCTCAACCAGTGCCCCGATATGCATCATTTCCTGGGATAGCGCATTCAGCAGTGAAACCACGGACTCAGAGTCTAGCCACTGTCGAGCAATGAAAGATATCCTCTCTTACCGCAACTGATAGACTTTAGCCGCATCAAGGACCCTTTCGAAGCGGTTTATATCCTCCATCATGGTCTTAAAAACTTGCTCATTATCTAAGACAAGTTTATCGTGAACCTCCAATATCCGTGCCACATCTTGGCATATATTCATTGATTTCTTGAATGCTTGATCAAGGGACTAGCCAGCAACGTGTAGGTTTTCCTTGATACGGCTTCTCCACTAATCAGCAAGGGCTAAGCACTCAGACAGTTCTTTGCACTTTGCTAGTTTCTCCTTCAACCCCGGGAGACCGGCAAGATCCTCCTTTAACCGCTCAAGCTCGACATTTTGAGCCTCAGCCATAGCGCTCAGGTGGTCGTTTTTCGCCGCTAAAGTCCACTAGATGACCAGATAATACCCCAACCGTAGTAGAGCCTGCCAAATTAAGCAAAGTTAGAAACGGAAAATGAATTGAAGAAAATAACGGCTAGAGTTAAAGAACTTACATCAGCAGCGGAAGCACGGGCCTGTTCTGCCCGCTCAAGTAGCGAGAGGGAGTTCAGATACTCCGTATCTCGCTCGCTCACCAGATTTCTAGAGACGCGATTGATACGGGTTGTTAGATCAAGACGATCCAACACCACAAACGCCACATCGTTCCGGTGTGGATGGATGCGGCATTGGTAAACCTTTTCGTATGAGTAGGGTAGTGTCTCGCCCAACCCTTTAGCAACGTGTTTACCCTTCTGTTGAGGGGTAAACTTAGTTTTGGGGTGGGAAGAACCGCCCACCGGCTTAGCTCCAGCCGGCCTCTTTTCAGCGAGAGGCACGACACTTTGAATCGTGTTCGACCGGTTCGGCGGGCTTTGCTGGAGTTGCCTTTTTTCTTCGCCCCTGCCGAAGGCGACTTGGCCTTCCTTTTGGCGGTGGTCTTCTTCCTCTTCTAAGGCGGTTCATCTCGTTCCACATGAGATGGAACGGGGGCACTACAAAAAATGTGGCATGTAGCTACACTTATTTAGTCACTCTTAATTAAGTGTAGCAGATTCTTTTGCAATTAGACTCACTTCTTGCATTTTAGGCACACTTATTATACGAGAAAATAATAGTCTCACTCATAAGCGTGGCTACAAGTCAATCAAATAATCTTTAAATGTTATGAATTCAGCCACACTAATAAGCGTGGCTAATTGTCAATTAAAAAAATTATAATCATTTCAGCAATACTAATAAGCGTGGCTGAAGCGCAAGTAAAAATATAAAATTAGTCAAATCAGCCACACTAGTAAGGGTGTCAAAATACAAATAAAAAAATAAAATAAATTTTATTTGAAGCAAATACTCGGAATTCGCGTGCATTTAGTCTTAGGGGGTGTTTGGTATGGTTATAGAAAATGTAATGGAAAGGGAATTGATAAAGAGGGGTAAGGGTAAAGGTAAGGGATATTGTTATTTGTTGTTTGGTATAACTATGTAAGGGAAACACTTGATTACATTTCCCTTACTTGTTGTTTGGTTTTGATATGCTTTTTATATTGGATACTTGCTTAAATTTTTAAAGTCACATTGTAATTAAGATAACAAATGAACAATCTTACATCAAAAATAAGCTATAGCCCCACATTTTCCAACTTTCTCCATGCATTAACCATCATTTCCTTGATAAAACTCAACATAATTCAAGTGTAAACAAAACTAAACATAATTATAACACTTCAACTAATAATCTCCAATATACTATAACAATTACTTTTCATTTCAAAATCCAGAAGTGTATAAGCACCTAAATATTCCTTTTTAGAAGACCATTTCACTTTTTCTTGAGAAGATCGAGCACATATTGTTTCTTGAGGCTTGAATGAGCTTGATAAAAAATACGGAGCTTGTGTTCTTCAGCAATGAGAATTGTAGCTACCTCCAAAGCTTCGGAGGGTGAGATGCCATCTAATTTCATAACTTCTTCTAGAACTTTGTTCACCTTCTCATCCATCTTTTGCTCTCTCTCCTCAGCTTTAGCCCATGCACTAGCCATCATGCCAAGATTGGCATTAATGTTATCAAAAATTTTATCGAAGTTACTTGTAGCATCATGAAGGGAAGAAACTAATTTATCAACATCACCTTGAAGAGTTTTCTTTCCCTTAAATTCCTTGAGCTTGGGCTTTTTTGAAGATGTTGAATCATCCTTCTCTTGTTTAATAGAGAGCTTCTTGGATTGTACGGAGTGAGTGGTCGACTGACTTCTTGACTCTGCATCATCTTCATCACTATATATGAAAATCTGCTTCTTTGCAACTTCAACATCTATGCAATTGATTGCTCCCACAAAAGACTCACTCTGATCACCCGTGGCCTTATCTTTAGCATAAATCTCCTCCAGGATGTCATAGTGAGGAAAAGGCACCCCATACAATCCTTTGGCCTTCTTATGGACCTATTTCAAAACAAGAATTATAAAGTAAAAAGTTTGACAAATAATCTTTTAAGAAAATTAATCTTTTAAGCAAGTTCAGGAACACCAATTAAGAAGGGAAAGGAAAATTTTACCTTTGCCCATTCATCAAACACCGCTCTCTCTACTTGCAACATCTTCTTGTCGGCATCCCACCCAAAACCCGAAGTAGACAACATCTCAGCTAGTGCACTGTACTTTTCTGACCAATGTTTGATTCTTGATTCAATATGCGGAAAAGCCTTCAAACCACAACTAGGAAGCTCACCGTTAATCAACTCTTCCAACCTATTCATGTAACCATTTTTAAACCCACCCTCACCCTTCCACTTAGGATCAATAGACAATTGGTGTAAATATTTTATTAGCATCGAATCTTCTTGACATGTCCAAAAGCGTTTATTCTTGCCTCTTCCTCTACTACTTCCCTCTAGGCTAATGGTATTCGCCTCCATATCAAGTACCTTAAAATTCATATTAAGTGAAAGAAAATCATTTATATATGTCTATTTACAATAGTCAAATGTAGTAGGAAATCGAACTTCAACACATGATTATAATTGAATCTTATTTTCAAAGAATCTATTAGTACAATTGTGTGAGCAATCAAACAATCAAACAATCACTTATTACAAACCTTGTCTAACTCTTGCCCTCCAAGCATTAAACAAATCTTGAGCTAATGTGTTTCTATAATTAGTCCATTGATCAGAAGTAGTTATCGTAGTAATGTACTCAACCTCATCATCAAAATCGTCATCCGAATCATTATCACTCAAATCCTCTTCCTCTATATCATCTGTCGGCATCACTTTCCTAATTAAATTGTGAAGTAAACAACACGCCATCACAATGCGACCCTGAGTTCGAATGGGGAAATATGAGGGGCTTCTAAGTATACTCCATCTTCCTTTAAGTAGCCCAAAACACCTCTCAATTACATTTCTAGCACGAGCATGTTTCAAATTGTAATACTCTTCAGCACTTTGCGGTTGTGTATCTGTCCATTCTTTAAGGTGATATCGTTGTCCTCTATACGGAGCAAGAAAACCCTCACAGTTTGTATACCCCCCATCAACCAAATAATAAGAACCTTCAAAATTGTTGAAATTGGATGATTAAAGTGGGTTTTATTAACTATATAATTTTTCTTTTAAATATATAGATATAGATTACCTCTAGGAATTCTAAAGCCATTTGGTCTAGAAAGAGCATTGCGAAGGACACGGACATCATGTGCCGAGCCTTCCCAACCTGGAAGAACATAGATAAATTGCATGTGGGTGCACAAACACCCAACACATTCATAGCAATGGTACCTTTTCTTGTCCGGTATTTTCCACGATCTTGGGAACGCACATTTACATTAATGTAGGTACCATCCAAAGCTCCTAAACAATTCTATAAAATCACAGGAAAAAAATTACTTGTTTAAACACAAATAACATTATTGTAGGTAACACTTTAGATTTTAAGGCGATAGTACCTTAAAGGGTTTCCACCTTTCATCTTCACATTCTTCTAATATTGGTGTGGGCTTGTAAAGCAAATGGTCATGCAACTTAAGTATAGCCCTTAGACATAAGTTGAATTGACGACTCACGGTCTCTCCACTTCTTATGAAAAAGTGAGCAATAGATCTATTTTTTTTATGGTGAGCTAAAGTGTACAAAAACATGGCAACTATCTCTTCAAGAGACATATTTTTTGTCCGAGTGAGGCCTCCAATCTCCTTAAGCATCTCACAAATAATATTAAAGGTTTGTCTATTAACCCGAAGCTCACTTTTGCAATGCACATCATTTTCTTGTATTAAGCGATGCATAATTTTTAAGCGCAATATTTTTCTATCTCTTTTACTTTGGATCAATTGAACACCCCTAACCGTAGCAACACTTGTCATATACCAAACCAAATACATCATAAGAACTACAACTACATTTGTTACTACCAATTGAAGTTGTTTTAGACGTCTTTTTCTCCGTAAGGATTGCATAATTCGATCCATTTATGACAATTAAATAGAAGCTGTACAACAAAAATTATACTCAAAAATCAAAATCAAACAAAAATTTTCACTATCAAATAATTTATATATACAAGCATAATTATTGGATTTCTAGTTGCTCTTTGAAAATTCTAGTAACAATTCAATTGAGCAAATTCAAAATAAGGTAGATTGTCAGTACGACCTTGTGATGGGAAAATCTAACCAGATAAGAGACAAAATATATTGTAGAACACAAGTGATTCATGAGGAAGTTTATAAAATACAAGAAATAAAAAAGGACAAACTAAGATTAATTCCCAAAAATTCGATGAAAACACTGATATATAATATATGTAGTTTATGTACAAGATTAGCCCAAAATCAAAATTAAAGGAACAAAAAAAAGTAAAATAAAAAGGATTTGTTGGAAACAACAACAAATGATTTGTGCAATTGGTTTGAAGGCTTCAATGTTTGATTCTTTATTGGAAACAACTCTAAAATTTGATGAAAACACAGATTAAATGTTTGATTCCTCAGTTTGTGCAATTATAATTAATCATATATTGTTCTAAGACCATTCGCACTCTTCGAATGCCATCAGTAGCTCTAAAAATGGTTCTTACAACTATCTATCAAATTAATTCTCATAGAAAGCCTAATTTGATAAAAAAAAAGAAGATATCATACAAATTAGAGACCACAAATCAAAACAAGGTAGAATCACAGAAAATTGTCAACAATTCAAAAAAATTAGGGTTCATCTTACACAACCAAATTGAACAAAAAATTAAAATCAGAACAGGATAATATTAGCATCAAAGAATCTAAAGGAGTAAATATCAAAAAATTTAGAGAAAACATACCAGAATTTTGTCTTGCTTAAGGAGATTTGGCCAAACACATGAGCAAAACTGAAGAAAGAATGTAATTTGAGTAGAGAGGATGTACTTAGCAGGAAATAAAGAGTAATGTATTTTGTTACTGGAGTAAATTGACCAGTAACAAAATAAGGGTAATGGATTGGGTTATAATAATTCCCTACCAAACATTGGGTAAAGGATTGGCTTAAATGATTCCCTTACTTGAGCCCAAAATTCTTATACCAAACAGGCCCTTAGTACAGAACCCTTTCATTTTCTACATCCTAATTCCTAAACACAAATTCTTATTTGAGACCGTCTTTTGTAAAGACGACTCTCCAAAGCCCAATCCAATTATAAATATATATTGTTACAACTCTAAATATAGATTTAATCTGGACTTTTGAGAGTCGTCTTTAGAAAAGACGGTCTCTCAAGAGAGATCCTGATTCCTAAATACCCTTTCTCTGTTAACTTCCCACCGACCCTAACCCTAATTTCTGAATTTTCCTTCTTCTACAATCTTATGGGCTATGGCTTATTCATTTCTTCTAAGGTAACTACTCAAATTATGAATTATTAGTGTTATTTTTTTAAGTTATTAAAGATGCGCTTTAATGGCTCTCCCATCTCTTCCCTTGAATCTCATTAGTACCAAATTACTTTAGTTTTCGGCATTACTCAAGATAATTCGGCGTTTTACTGAATCTCAATACCTTTCTTGATTAATTATTAATTTTGAATGTTTTAAAGATTTAGGAAATTCTAAAGTTTTTGAAGTTCTTCATTATGTCTGACATTTTACTTGATTAGTTAAGCTTATGTAGTACTAACTTGCTTTGGGTTTTGACATTAGTTCTCAAGATATGTTGACATTTTACTTAATCTCATAGCCTTTCGTGATTAATAATTAATTTTGAAAATTTTAAAGTTTTTGAAAATTCCCAATGTTTTGAAGTTATTGACTATGTCTAACATTTTACTTGATTAATTAAGCTAATGTGGGCAAAGAAAATTATGTCGGCATTACTGAATATAGTAAATTGCATTACTGTTAGGCATTAGTACTTGATTAAGCTTATGTACTGAATATTTAAACTTATGTATGCCACCGATTCATCTGTGACATTTTACTTGATTAAGCTATTGTACTGAATTGGATTACTGTCTGGCTTTAGTACTCAAAATTTTGCAAGGCAGAGTAATCAAGAATGAATTAATTAAGTAAAATGGTTCTGAATTCTGATTAAGCTTATGTACCAATTCAGGTTGTTATGCATAAGTTATGTCGAACATCTTGTTATGTAGAAATTCATGTCGTGCATTATCATTGTTGCAAATTTTGGCAGCTATATCATGTTGTATCTTTAATTCATATCGGCCATCATCTACAATTTTAAGTTGTTAAAATAGGTTGAATTGGTGGTTATCTTTGTTTGTGAAATGCTTGGATGTTTTATTATGTATAAGTTATAAATATTTGACAAAAATTTGCTATTTTTTGAAAAGGGTAGATTATGTTTCTATATTTTGTTATAGTTTAGGTTTTACATTTTTAGTAATAATCTCCTCAAATTTTATGTTTTAATAAATCAATTAAAATTCTAACTAATGCATCTGATGTACACTTCTGATAGTTTGCTGCTCAAATGGTCTTGTGGATTGAGTGCTGCTGTATATGATAAACCCGTTGCTGTGCTGAGTGGTAGTGCTTCTCCTCAGTTGCTGCTGCTCACTCTCCCGATTTATGTGGAGTAGCTATTCGGAGTGAGGTTGGTCTTTGTCTCCAATCACTTGATTACCACAGTGTTGTTACTGGGGTTTGAGTTGGGCTGTTTTCATACTATGATAATGAGGTGAAGACAGTGTCTGGATGCTGCTCATGAGTTTTGATTTGGTATTTGCTGTTTGATCCGGTTCCATTCTGTCTAGGATATTTGTTTGATTTGTTTGTTGGATCTGCTACTTTTGCTGTCTGTGTTGGATTTGTTGCACATCAGAGTGTGCTTGCTGGTTCGCTGGCTCTGCTGCACCTTCTCTTAGTTCCTGTTACTTTGATGTTTCTGCTAGCTGTTTTGCTATGCTGCCGTGGTGCTCACTTTCTTCATTGCTGTTCCAAGAGTTTTGGATACAAGCTGCTGCTGTTTTTTGTTACTTTGATTCAGCTGTGCTTGTTGCTTTGTATATCTATTTAACTCTGTATAGCTACTGGTTAGCTGACAATTTGTGTTGGTTGTTTAGGCCTCTTTTTCTCTGCTGGATTTGTTGCACATCAGAGTGGATCATTAAGGCTGCTGTCTCCTTGCTTGCTAAGTGCTGTTGTATATGTTGTTGAGTTGGTGCATCCTTGCTTGCTTAGTTTCAGAGGCTGCTGTTGATTGGTCTGCTGCCTGCTGGTGCTGTTGTAGCGTTCCTTATTTTAGCTGCTGATGCTACATGCTGGTGGAGCTCCCTCCTTTGCCTCTGTGTTAGATATGCCATTATTTTAGCTGCTGATGCTACATGCTGGTGGAGCTCCCTCCTTTGCCTCTGTGTTAGATATGCCTTGGTCTAGGAGTTTTTTTTGTATGTACCTATGTTATGTTGTAGGGATCCCCCGGATATCTGGGTTTTCTAACCCAGACTTTTGTAAATGATTTTATTTATATAGAAAATTGTTTGGCAAAATAATAATAATAATAATAATAATAATAATAATAATAATAATAATAATAATAATAATAATAATAATAATAATAATAATAAGAATAAGAATACTTATAATAATAATAATTAATAATAATAATAATAATAATAATAATTATTATTATTATTATTATTACCGCCATAATTAGTTAATAAATTAGTTATGTTCATTAGTCACTCTTATTTATGTGGCTAACAAAAAGGCAAACAATAGCCCATGAAATCATTCAGCCACACTTGTCAAGTGAGGAAAGTTCCCAACACCTATAAGTGTGGCTGAAGGAGCAACTAGTCACGCTTATTAGCACTTTTAGCCACGCTTAATAAGCGTGCTTGAAAATTTAGTAACACAAGCAGAGGCCACGCTTAATTAAGCGTGGCTAAGTTGTGCAGCATCATATTTAAGTGTGCTTAAATGCATTTTTAAGTGTGCCTAAATGCAACATTTTTTGTAGTGGCTGTAGGCTTGCTTCCTCTTCTCGAGCAGGGACCGTGCTTCCGCCTGAAAAGGCGCAGTATCACCCCGTCCATGTTTGTATTGCCGTTCTGAAGCAAATGTCACGTCAAAATATAACAAGGAATGAAATCAGTTAAGAGTAAAAGCATAATATCACCTTGGGCGGGGTAGGTAGAGGAGTAGGGTCGGCTGCCCTTTTGACGCGGTCGTGCGTCATGGCCATCATGTTGAACTTGCCCATGAAGCTTGGATGTTTCTTATCAAGTTCTTCCCGGGCAACACCTGCACAAGAGCAACGGTTAATCAACGAACCGCCGTATCAGCCTACACAAAAGAGCTATAGACACTCACGCTTATGAAATTTAAGGCTTATCTCAAAAGCCGACAGAACTAATTCTATGTTTAAGTGCCTCTTAGGGGGGATCCAATTCTCCAGTACATGTAATGGCGATCTCTCCTGAACTACAGACGTTTTGGCGTATTCAATAATTACCGCCTCTTTTACTGTACATTGCGGGGCATTATTGTTGAACTTATTTATTTTGGGTTTAATATCAAAAGAAGTTTTGAGATGGGAACTGTACAAAAATGCAAACTTGGTCCGATAACCCTTCTGGTTATTCGAAAGCTCTCCAACTAGCTTATAACTCCTCCAGTGGGCAAGTGTAATCCAACCTGCCCCGTGATCCTCCGAAGGACAGAGGTGAGCCCGAAAGATGTATCTAAAAGCTGTAAGTGTAAGTTTTACCTTCAAAACCTTACACACAATAAAAAACGTTGTAACGCAACCCCAAGCGTTAGGGTACACCTCGGCTACAGTTACATTTAATAACTTAAGTTAATCCCTAATTAATGGGTGGAGAGGGAATCTAAGACCCAACTCAAACGCCGGCATGTATAATGCTAAACAGTTAGGCGGGGGAAACCTAACAGTATCTAAGTTAACCGACCTTATTGTGTTAATGCCGTCTGGAAGACCCCACTTTTTTGCCAATTCCTCTTGGGAGGTATCCAATTTGTTCCGGGTCTTGGCGTCGATAAAATAGTTGAGTGGACCCCAATCTTTGATGTATAAGGGAAGAGGTTTTAGGGCACCGCTCTTCCTCCAGAGGATTCTCTGGTATGCTCCATCTCAATATCTACAAACAAGAACTCGTCTAATTCAGGGTTTATTTTTGCAAGATAATGGGGAGGGAAAACTACATCTACTTCCCATGGGGCGGGATATTTTATTTCAGGTGGATAAAAGGGATGCACGGATGATTCACTTCCACTCTTAACTGGAGAAAAGATCTTGGTAATAAATACAGAGTTCTAGTCCGAGTCCTCATCCTCTTCTACCCTACCGCCTAAAGGGGTCTTGTAACACCCCTAATTTTTACACTAATAATATAATAAATAAATTAAGACTTAAATAATTTTTTTATATAGAAGCGGAAAATAAATACAGGGTGTCCGCCACACTTAAAAAAATGTAAGGCGTCAAAACAACATTTACAATTATATAGTTTAACAAAAGTAAATATTAAACACTAATATATTACAATTCACTCATGACGTATTATGATCTACGTCACCCAACTCTCATGCACAAAACACGTCATATAAATTGTCATTACCTGTGGAAAACAAAAACACAAAACATGAGCCACAACTCAGTGAATAGTTACTCTAACATGTCAAACCATTTATACTTGAAACCGTTTGACTTTTAAATAATTATTTTTTTTAGCATTTTCGAAATTCACAAAATCGTAGAGTATTTATATATATTTTGTATAAAACAAAATACACTCACATCGTTTAAAAATACTCGTATAATATAAAACACTTGAATTGTCACACTTTGTAAATACTCATATAAACACATGAATAATCACACTTTAAAATTTATTCACAATATACATTTATATATTGTCACAAAAATAACACATCCCCTTTCATGGACTCCTCCCAAAGGCCGATCCACCAGACACCTTGGGAAGGTAATTTGCTCTTGGCAATATAAACACATGTCACGTTTAGGTGCACTAAGGATTGACCTACCCTTCACAATCGGGGCAAAAATAATTTCACAAACAAATAAATTGTTTAACACAAAATCACATATAGAAAAAAAAACCAAAACTTTTACGGAAGAAACAAGTAAGTTTTAGTTATTAAATCATCAAATAATAAGACCGTAAATCGGTAATAGTTTAGAATTGCAAATATTATTTTATATGATCAATCTATTAATACATATAGTTAATAGCATTAGATAATGCTTTTTCAATACTACTAAAATTAAAATAACTTGTTTATTAATCTTTCTTTAATAAAACTTATCAACAAATTAAAGCCACAAAACCAGTATGATACAAGGTTTGCACCACATAGAAACGTTTTAGGATAATGCAAAAATATGCTTACACACATTAATGAAATCAGAAACTTATTTTCTTAACGTTCATAAAAATACATTTCAAAACGAAGCATAATCTCTCATTCGAAAGTTCTAATTGGTTATTTAATAAAAAAAATTGTTAGACATAACTACTCACATTGTATAGGGAACGCAATAGAACGGGAAAACAGAACAAAATAAACTTTTGGATCAACATTGGCTCGACGTCGTAACCGACCATCTATATTGTATCAACTGATTATTAATGTGAGTTAAAATCGGTGGAAGAAGAAACTATGAGCATTGTTTGATGAGTCTTTTGCTTGCCATTTACAAGGTGTATATCTATGAAGAATATAATATATATAAAAGATAAATGAAGGTGGTGAAATAATGGTATACGGTTACTATGGAGTTATAGAGAATGTGAAAGATGAAAGGTTAGGGAGTATTAATATAACTCTTTTATTAATATGAAAATGAATACAAAATAAAATCCCACTTATTTCTTAATTTATATGTTGGTGATGCATTAATATTGCTTTCTTCTTAGTCTAGAAGAGTTGAAACCTTTAGATATCACTCAATTATCATATTATTATTAACCAACGCATGTAATCTTCTAGTAAATGATAATCTTCTTTAAATAATAACGATAATCTAATTTAAAGATAATTGATTGATTATAAAGCCATAATGACAAAGGTATAACCGCAGAGAAGGTGTATGATCACATATTCACTAGCTTTTATATTTGAAGCATTATTTTTAGAAGTATTTACTTGTAGCATTTGAAAGGCTTTTATTACTTAGCTTATAAGTAATAGGTAGTTAGAATGTTATATATTCTAACAAAATATTAAATAAGAAAATAATGTATGTTTTATGATTAGCTTACCAATAATAAATATATATCAAACTCAACTAAATTCACATTTATAATGAAATAAAATAAAGCATAATATCCTAATCAAATAAAAATAAAAATAAAAATAATAATAATAATAATAATAATAATAATAATAATAATAATAATAAACCACAAAATAGCGGGGTATTACACTCACTCCACCTTAAAAGGAGTTTTGTCCCTAAAACTCACTTCAAGACTCAAAAAGATAAGGATAACGAACTCTCATTTCGGACTTTAACTCCCCTATTGCTTTTGTCGTATTATGGTTTGCCCACAAAACCTTCACCAAAGACAAGGTCTTATTCCTTAAGATCTTATCGCGCCTATCAAGTATTATCATTTAACTTACACATATAACAAACATAAAGATAAAATCAAAATGATAAATAGATAAAATTAATCGTAAAATAACGAGGTATCACAAGTCTCCTCCATGTAAGCCGG
Source organism: Amaranthus palmeri (assembly GCA_019776075.1). NCBI lineage: Eukaryota > Viridiplantae > Streptophyta > Magnoliopsida > Caryophyllales > Amaranthaceae > Amaranthus > Amaranthus palmeri. The sequence continues at coordinate 90,939 of JAAKBH010000620.1, read as the reverse complement.
GGTCACGGGTATGTTTAAGTCAACCTAATTTTCATCCATAATCCGGGAAAAAAAAAAGTTATACAAATTATATGTGAAGAGATTATAAGTATATTCATATATTGTTCAAGAATTATGTTGAAGACTTAGTTAGAGAAACAAGAACACATTGAAGATTATCAAGAACACATTGAATATATTCATGAATATATTGAAGAACACCAAGAACAAGTTGAAGATTAAGAGAAAAAATGAAGATCTTCAAACAAAATTCAATCAAGAATCAATATTAAATCGAAAATTTTGAGGAAAAATCAAAAATACCTTGTTTGTGTTCTTAGATGAGTTGTCATAAATTCGAAGATTAGAGTATTGTCAGAGCTTCTTTCTCTAGCTTTCTCTCCCTATGTTAAATTAAATCCTGAAATTGAGTCAAATAAAGTAATGAGTGAATTAAATTTCACTATTTATAAGGTCATTAAATGCTCAACTACCAAAATGCTATTCATGTCAAATATATACCTTGGTAAAAAGAGAGAAGATGATCTTATCCTTGTTCGCCTCTCAAGAAGGATTGTGATTCGGACCCTATTTTTAGCCCATGAAGGTCATCTTGAGGCTAAAAATTCTAAATGTTTTATCTTTGTTCGCCTCACAAGAAGGAATGTCGTTCGGACCCTGTTTTTAGCTCAAGAAGGAGATCTAGGGGCTAAAAATTCAAAGTGTTTCATCCTTGTCCGCCTCACAAGAAGGAATATGATTCAGACCCTATTTTTAGTTCAAGAAGGAGATCTTGGGGCTAAAAATTCTAAATGTTTTGCCCTTGTCTGCCTCACAAGAAGGAATGATTCAGACCCTGTTTTTAGTCCAAGAATGTGATCTTGGGGCGAAAAATTCTAAGTATTTTATTATATTTCTGTGATAATGCCACGACAAGCTCCATCAACGTGCTACATTACTTGAAGGAGACCATGGAAATGCCATGGTCAAAGATGTGGCATCATGAGCAGTGTTACAAAATTTCCATAATTTGGCGGTGCACCGCCGTCATAGAAGGAATTTCAGTCGGACCCTGTTTTGGTTCTGAAAGGGAAGGAGAACAAAAATATTCTAAGTATTCCTTCAACATTCGTGGTAATATCACGGTATGTATCTTAAAAGCATCTGAAGAAAGTTGATTCTTGGACATGTGTTTCCGTGAAATTTCGTATCTCTTGCACAAGGCCATTACTCTCATGACCCGTGGCACCGTGCCCATAGTACAACTCTCATTCGGACCCTGTTTTTGACTCAGGATTATCATGTGAATTAAGTGCAGATATATTTTCCAGCCAAATGTGACAATAACACCACTATGATGGTCTTTTGAAGAGATTCTTGCATTGTTGGTCCGATGTTGGAATTAGGGATTTTGTTATGTTATCACGGTACCACGGTACCATGGTGGGACGATGCCACAATAATTTTTTAATGACTGACATTTTTGCTGAAACTACCCTTCCTCTAAAGAGTTCATTGTTCCGCATAAAGAAAGATATGATTTAATCTAGCTCTTACATCGTCCTTTATGCACGGGGCTAAACGTCATGGTTAGGGATGGCCACGGTCCGGGTTGGCCCGGAACCGAACCGGTCCCGAACCGCTGAAAACCGGAACCGGAACCGAACCGCTAAATCGTGGACCCGCCGGAAAAAACTTGCCGGAACCGTGGAACCGCCGGAAAAATTCGAAAAAAACCGGACCAAAGAACCGCGGACCGGGTGAACCGGCCCAACGGTCCAATGGAACCGGTTGGAACCGCAGAACCGGACCGGAACGGGTGAACCGGCCCAACGGTTCCATGGAACCGGAACCGGAACCGGACCCGGAACCGCACGGTTCCAACGGCCCAACGGTTCTTTGGAACCGGTCAAACTAGCCGTTGGGATGGGTCAAACTAGCCGTTTTTTCCTCTTCTATAATTACCCATCACTTTCAACCATTCCAATTCACAACTCATCTCTTCTCCTTCTCTCTCTACTTACTCTCTCTACTTAATTACTTAATTACGCAATTGATAAGTGCAATTATTTGCACTTATCCGTGTTCATTTTACGCTCCTTATTTGTAGTTTTAGTGGGTTTTTAGGTATGTTTTGAGTAGTTTGTGCATATTTTGTCTCTCGAGGTCAATTCTATGTTTTATATGATTTTTGAGGCAAAATCGGAGTTTTTAGGTACATTTCGGAGTTATAAGAGGGTGAAGGCTTGGAGAAATAGCCTAAGACCCCTTGTCACGTGAAGAGACCGAGCTACAAGCTAGTCCCGATGAGTAGAAGGCAAAGAAAAGGGTGTGAAAGACAAGCAACGAGCCAATATCCATATGCACCACTCGTCGCGCATTTATCAGCATAATTCAGCGCCATGTCGTAGCCAAGCGACGAGTCGTCGCTCCACAGGCGCCGCTCGTCGCAAGTTCGTCCAAGCCAGCAATTTCCTCCAGCAGATGAGCGACGATCGTCGCTCTATAAAGCGCCGGTCGTCGCCTTTTATTCCGGGCAGTTTTCCTTACGGTTTTTCTTCTAATTTTTGGAACCACTTTATATAGTGGCAGTTATTTTTCGTGTAAAAGGATCAGATTTTAGTTTTTCATTTTATTTTTCCTGTAACTTTTCTTAGTAATTTCTTAGTTTTCATTCAAGCATCCGTTGAGGAACCTTTGTAGAATTCGAATTCCGCACTTTCAGTTTATGCTATATTCTCGTTCTGTAAGTTTTGTTGTTTCGTTATTACTTTTTACATCATTATCTATTGTTTGTTGTATGTTTTCTATGATCATGAGTAGTGAGTAGTTTCCTTATCTAGGGTTAGGGTGAAATCCCTAATTCGAAGCATGGATTGATATTTTATTGATTGATTGTGTGCGATTTGAGTCGATGATTGAACCTACGCTTAATGAGTCTTGATTTAAATATCTTTGTTAGCCTTTCAATAGAACGGAAGTTTGAGAATTGGTTTAACTTAGGATTGAGATATATTTAAGTTAAATTCCTTCTAGTATTAGCCAATAGAACGGAAGTTTGAGGATTAATGCTAGTTGGTCTTAAATCGATATTAGTCAATAGAGCGGAAGCTTGAGACTAATTAGATCACGTTCTCTCATACTTATGGCTCAATTTCATACAATCATGAGATTAATTGAATTCCATGTTAGAATTGGGTGATACCCGACGCCCTAGTGTCTTTCATATCATTGTTATACATCCTTTTTATTATTGTTTTAGCTATTTGCATCTTAGAATTAGAATATCATCTCATTTTATTTGTTTAAACTCTGTCTTAGCTCGTCATAAACATACAATTTGGGATTATTTAGCCTCCTTGTGTTCGACCCGCACTACGCGTACACCGTGCGCTTGCGGTAAATTAAAATTTGCACATCAAGTTTTTGGCGCCGTTGCCAGTGCATTTAGGTGGGGTTTTTCAGAGGGTGAGTACCCAACTCCCTCTAAGGAAGTTATCTGTGAGTTTTGGTCCGACATGACCGGTGGCGTACCCTACGCCCGTTCGGGGAATAAGATCCGTAGAATCTGGCACCCCGCACTGCGTTATGTGTACCGGTACCTCGCCATGACCGTCTTCGGTCAAGGTGAGCCTACGCAGGCACAGCAGTACGAGTTAGGGCATTTTTATGCCCTCTGCACACCCGACTATCCAGTACCCAATTGGGTCCATCTTTTTGTGTCTAGGTGCTTGGATATCAAAACGTCCGATAAGGGCAAGATATCCATCGGTGGTATGGTACATCTCTTGGTTCAAAGTCTTGGGATTAATATCCCCAATGACTGCGCTCCACATGATACCACCGCAGGTAATACGTATGATTTTTCGGCCCTTAAGAATATCAAGTTTTTTGTTTATAATGGTCAAGAGGGTCCATATTTCCCGTGCCCAAACGGGCAGATGATTTACCTTCCCCCTACCCCCGAGTATATATTTGATATTGCGCAGGATGCGGATTTCCGAACGCTTACCAATAGAGTCATCCAGTATACTCGACAACGAGGTGTCGATATGCAGGGTGGCCGCCGCAGACAGGAGATGGCGGGGGAAAATGAGGAAGAGGAGGAAGAGGCCGGCCATGCTGAACAGGCCGCGCCCATGGAGGAGGATATCCATACGGCTCAACCTTATCAGGGAGAGCCCTATTATGGGTATCAACAGCAGCAGGTACCCTCCTATGATTATGAGGAGGAGAGAGTCTGGCGTACTGAGATGCTGGACCGGATTCATCACGTCGAAGGAAGGGTAGACCGTATTGACGATCAACTGCAGACCCTTCACGAAACCTGCACATACCAGTGGAACGAGCTGCATGATTCCTATGACTCAGACATGTATGACATCAATACACGTTTGAGTCAAGTGATGTTGGCTCAAGCAGCCCAGCTAGCCCATTCTGCGGGCAACCCGTTCCATGATCCTAGGGCCGACATAGCTGCTTTGGAGGCCCAAAGAGAGAGAGAGAAGGAAGCCGCCATGGAGGCAAAACGATCAAGGAGAAAGTCTTTCTCCTGGTTTAGGCGCGGCTCCTCAAGTGGTCACTGACGGCCACACATCCTTTTTAGACTTCCCCTAGCTGTATGCTTTTGGTTTTACTGTCTAGTTCTCTTTGCTATACTGTTACGCATTGAGGACAATGCTTGGTTTAAGCATGGGGGGGAGTCTACACCTTTTGTGTAGATTTTTTTTATTTTTTTATTTTTGTTTTTGTACTTTTACATTTTCTTAGCTAGCTTAGTTTAGGTTTGTTTTTCAGTTTTTAGTTTTTAGTTTAGTTCTTTCTTTTATTTTTGTTTGTATGACGTATTATTCAAAAAAAAAAAAAAAAAAAAAAGAAAAAGAGAATGCTAGCCATAAACCTGTGAAGGAGGCTAGGCAAAAGGAGAGTGAGTGTACATTGGAGCTGCTGTTGCTGCTATCTTTATTCCTCCTACGCCGAGTCGTCATTTGCAGGTATATTTTCTATCCCTATCTTTGCTCTTCCTTTCTCTATATTCTAACTCCACCATATTATCATACCCTCACCCACCGAGCTATCATCACTAGATTCTCGCACATCATCTTTCACTAACCAATGCAGGATTTTTTGAGCTACAAATTTTAACCCACAATTAAGCCCCCATCCTCTTTGATCCAAAGATAGTTCTTGGATTGCGAGATCCAAGAGCTCCATTATTTTGAGCCTTATTGTTATGGAGTTTGGGTATTTGTTGTGGTACATTATGTTGTGGTTGTGTTGGTTGTTTTGTGTGTGTGGGTTGGGTTGAGGTTGATAAGGGGTTTGGGATTTTGATGGGCTTACATGTGAGATCATTTATGAGGGGAAGGAGACCAAGATAGGAAGCCTCTTACTTTTGGGGAGCCATAAGGAGAACCGGTGTTCATGTTTAAGAGGTAGTGTTGCAATCGATGGTGTTATCCCGATTCAACATTGGTGCTTACTAGGTAGCTATGCATTCTCATGGTTGTGCTTCATTGTTATATCAAGGGTTACTAAAGACCCTACTTCCATCTAGGGTTGCTGAACACCCTATCGCCATCCACCACGAAAAGCAAGCATGGGGGAATCTATTACTTGTTTATTCGTGTTCTCTATCCCATATGTTTGTATAGACTAAGCTTGATCATGCTTTGTATTTTTCATTTTTATTGCTTGGTTTGTAGTTTGTTTTTCATGAAAAAAAGGGAAAGAAAACATGCTTGATAAGAGAAAGACCCGGCTAGGTTGAAAACCCGAAAGGGCGACCTAGGCAAAAGAGCGGCATGAGTGGGTGAGCAAGTGAGATTTGAAAAAGTAAATGAGTGGCTAGGGTGAAAACCCAAAAATGGGCCCCTAGGCAAAATGAGAGAAAAAGAGAGATTCAATGCATATTTGTTTTTCATTTTGTTTGGAGAGGCGACATAAGAAGTGGGAGACATAAGGAAGGAATTTGGGTAGGCCACAATTGGAGGGATAAGTAGTAGATTTTTGTTTTCATTTCTCACATTCTTTTTAGGAGTTATAAGGAGGTTGAAGTGTAGGGTTTTTGCTTTTTGATGTTTTGATGTCCTTTGATCTTCCATGTCTATCTTGTGTTTTTAGTGTGTGTGTTGTGTTAGCCAAGTGAAGGGGTTAAGTGGTATGAATGATTTGGACCCTTGGCAAACACCGGGTGTTAGAGGCGTTTAGGAAGGGAGGCATAAGAAGTAGTTTAGGATTCGGAGACCGTGTCTTGGCCTTGTTTTACTTGTGTTTTCACCTTGATTTGCTCGAGGACGAGAATCTGGCTAAGCATGGGGGAGTTTGATAAGTGCAATTATTTGCACTTATCCGTGTTCATTTTACGCTCCTTATTTGTAGTTTTAGTGGGTTTTTAGGTATGTTTTGAGTAGTTTGTGCATATTTTGTCTCTCGAGGTCAATTCTATGTTTTATATGATTTTTGAGGCAAAATCGGAGTTTTTAGGTACATTTCGGAGTTATAAGAGGGTGAAGGCTTGGAGAAATAGCCTAAGACCCCTTGTCACGTGAAGAGACCGAGCTACAAGCTAGTCCCGATGAGTAGAAGGCAAAGAAAAGGGTGTGAAAGACAAGCAACGAGCCAATATCCATATGCACCACTCGTCGCGCATTTATCAGCATAATTCAGCGCCATGTCGTAGCCAAGCGACGAGTCGTCGCTCCACAGGCGCCGCTCGTCGCAAGTTCGTCCAAGCCAGCAATTTCCTCCAGCAGATGAGCGACGATCGTCGCTCTATAAAGCGCCGGTCGTTGCCTTTTATTCCGGGCAGTTTTCCTTACGGTTTTTCTTCTAATTTTTGGAACCACTTTATATAGTGGCAGTTATTTTTCGTGTAAAAGGATCAGATTTTAGTTTTTCATTTTATTTTTCCTGTAACTTTTCTTAGTAATTTCTTAGTTTTCATTCAAGCATCCGTTGAGGAACCTTTGTAGAATTCGAATTCCGCACTTTCAGTTTATGCTATATTCTCGTTCTGTAAGTTTTGTTGTTTCGTTATTACTTTTTACATCATTATCTATTGTTTGTTGTATGTTTTCTATGATCATGAGTAGTGAGTAGTTTCCTTATCTAGGGTTAGGGTGAAATCCCTAATTCGAAGCATGGATTGATATTTTATTGATTGATTGTGTGCGATTTGAGTCGATGATTGAACCTACGCTTAATGAGTCTTGATTTAAATATCTTTGTTAGCCTTTCAATAGAACGGAAGTTTGAGAATTGGTTTAACTTAGGATTGAGATATATTTAAGTTAAATTCCTTCTAGTATTAGCCAATAGAACGGAAGTTTGAGGATTAATGCTAGTTGGTCTTAAATCGATATTAGTCAATAGAGCGGAAGCTTGAGACTAATTAGATCACGTTCTCTCATACTTATGGCTCAATTTCATACAATCATGAGATTAATTGAATTCCATGTTAGAATTGGGTGATACCCGACGCCCTAGTGTCTTTCATATCATTGTTATACATCCTTTTTATTATTGTTTTAGCTATTTGCATCTTAGAATTAGAATATCATCTCATTTTATTTGTTTAAACTCTGTCTTAGCTCGTCATAAACATACAATTTGGGATTATTTAGCCTCCTTGTGTTCGACCCGCACTACGCGTACACCGTGCGCTTGCGGTAAATTAAAATTTGCACATCAGCAATTATTCTCTTAATTACATAATTAGTTTACTAATTATTTCTTAATTATTTCTTAATTATTTCTTAATTATTTCTTAATTAGTCATCTAATTAATTCTTAATTAGTTCTTAATTATTTGTTAAATATTATATAATCATGTCTTCATTTTTGAAAAAAGCCACAAAAAAAGTCACTAAAGTGGCAAAATCTTTGGGGGGTTCTTCTTCAAGCTCCAAAAGAAAGGCACTATCAACTCCATCAATATCAACAACACCGTCGGTTAGTAATTACGAACCGACTTATCCAGAAGGGTACGAGCCTAGTTACGACCGAGAATTACACGAGTACGCGGAATATGTTGAAAGAGAAATTGAAGATGAAGAAGAAACACCACAAGAAGAAGAAACACCACAAAATACACAAGAGGAAGATGATCCATCGACCCCTATCGGGATACTTAGATCTCGACAATCATCAACGAGATCGCTTGAAGAAGCACAACAACAACAAAGACAAGCTCGTGGTAAACGAGTCAATTTTCAAAGTATCGGTTAGTTTTCTAATTTTAATCTTCAAATTGATTGAATTTTAAATTCTTATTTATTTTAATAATGTTTTTATATTTATATTTAGATGAAGATGAACCTGTAAGACAACCTTTTCCGGCAATGCCACCTCCTAGTGGTAGAGCTGTTTCACATGTTTGGTCGTACTTTACAAAAGAACCAACCGACAACCCGGACGTGTTCTTATGTACTTGTCAAATATGTGAAAGCCAAGGAGTAAAGCCCTCGGTTTCTTATAATTTCACCAAAGGTAAATAGTTTTTAAGTTTTAACTTTTTATAAATGATATTAAATATTAGAAAGTATTAAATATTCATTTATTGTGTTTTGTGAATACGTATTAGGTGGTGGTACCGGATCTTTCAACAAGCATTTGGCCAAAAAACATGGAATTACAAAAGAAACACATACAAGCGGCAGCGGGACAACAAGCGGAAGCGGACAACCACAATGGGCAGCGGACTTTCCCGGCGGACCCGGAGGTATGCCTTTTAAATATGATCATAATGTAATGATCGATGAGTTTTCTAAATATGTTATTGGTGATGAATTGCCCTTTGTACACGGTGAAAGTCAAAGATATGAATATTTCAATAGGAAATGTTTACAACCGCAATTTAGAGCAATCCCTAGGAATACTCTTAAAAGAAGAACCATTAAATTATATGAATCAAAAAGATATGAGTTAACACAAATGTTTAAAACATTTAACGGGAGAGTTAGCTTAACGACCGATATTTGGTCGGCTCCCCCACATTTAGAACCATATATGTGTGTAACAGCACATTGGATAGACCGTAATTGGTCTATTCAAAAAAGAATAATCGCATTCGAGATAATGCCCGAAAGACATACGGGCGAAAACATTAAATATAGATTAGTTGAAATTTGTAGAGAATGTAACTTATTGGATAAAATATTTAGTTTATCTACTGATAATGCTTCCGCAAATATAAAATGTATGGAACTTTTATATAATGAACCCGCTTTTACTAGTATATTAGGAGGTAGTTTATTACATGTACGTTGTTGTGCTCACATAGTAAATTTATCTTGTCAAGCAGGTATCAAAAGTTTAAGTGATTTATTAGGTCCAATTAGAGACATAGTCAAATGGCTTAGATTAGGACACGTTAAACGAAGATATAAACAATTATGTGCCCAATATAATCAAAAAAAAGTATATTGGGCTTTAGACACTCCTACACGATGGGGTTCGACCCACGATTTATTAAAAAAGGCGATTTTATATCGCCCCATCATAACACAACTATATAGTGAGTTTACGGATAGTACTATAAGTGATGATACCTGGGACTTGGCTATAGGAGTAGAAAAATTACTACAAGCGTATGTCCACGCAACTAAGATATTTTCTTATGTATATGAACCAAACGTTCACTTAGTAATAAGTGAATGTGTTACTGTTTTTTATCATTTGCATTCATGTTCTTACGAAGATACTAACGTTGTTTTGAGGCCGATTAGTGCAGAGATGATGGATAAGTGGAGAACTTATTTTACCGATTTCCCTTATATTTATGGCATTGCCACACTTTTAGATCCGTGTTTGAAGACGGAAGTCTTAACTAAAGTAATAGGATTTTATTATCAAGCACTAAATCGCCCGCCTACTGATGTACATAATTATGTAGGCAATTGTAAAAAACTGTTATCAGACCTTTATGACCATTATGCTACTATATATAACCCGAGCCGCGATACGTCTAGGCGTGCTAGCGTCTCGGCACGTCCCGATAAATATTATAATTCCGTAATCGCTAATATAATGAGCCGCGATGATACTTTTCTAGGATCATCTTCCTCCACCTCCGCTACATATATAGAATTAGATAGCTATCTAAAACATCATTTTGAAATCGACCTAAGTACTTATAATATTTTAGAATGGTGGAGAGAAAAAGCGGCAAAATACCCTATATTATCGCGAATTGCAAAGGATATCCTTGCAATTCCTGCTTCTACTATTGCGTCCGAGTCGGCTTTTAGTGCAGGTAAAAGAGTTTTGGATGAAAAGAGATGTCGTCTTGCACCACATAGCATTCAAATATGTGTTTGCAAAAAAGATTGGGATCAGGCGGAGGTCCGAATGCAAGGAGAAATGAACGATGATGATCAAGACGAAGATGATCCATGGATGCTGATGGATACGTCTGCATCGTCGGGAGGAGAGTCGGCGGGAGCATCCAACCAACCAGATGACGATGACGAGTAGGATCGCGACAACGGAATATCGGACCACGGCAATACGGCATTCAACCACTACTAATAAAAGGTATGTCAAAGAACTACGTGGACTTTGATTCCTTCGGGATACGTAGGCAGCTTAGTATTCCTTCGGGATACTAGGTTCAAGTCCATTCTCTCCCCCTTTTTTTTTTTATGATATTTATCGTTGATTCGTTTCTTATTAATTTATTTTTTTCGTTCTTTTTAGTAAATATTTTAATAACGATGACAACCAATGCATTTCGCTAATAATCAAGTAATCGACGAAGGTACGTTCGCATTATTATAGTATTTTTTTATTAAAAATAAAGGAAAAATAAAAATGGAACCGATGGTCCGACCCACCCGGCCCGGGAATTGGAACCGCCGGAACCGTCTCATGAACCGCCAAGGAACCGGTTGGAACCGGAACCGGAACCGGAACCGGAACCGGAAAAGTCTGGGTCAGGTTCCAAATGGAACCGGAACAGGGTGGAACCGGAACCGGGTGGAACCGGAACCGGTTGGAACCGGAACGGAACCGGCCCAACCCGGACCGCGGCCATCACTAGTCATGGTAATGTTTAATTATCTTAATTTAATTTAGTACACATTAATAAACTCATGAAGTCAACCCTTGACTTCATTTGTTGACTTTGACTCATAGTCAAATAACTTTCCCAATTTCCACTTGAATAACCATCTAGCAACTCCCATGTAACCGTCCACTCCTTGTAGTAACTTCCCACTTCCTGTGGTAACCAACTTCAACTTCCCATCCTCCTCCATCTCAGAAATGACCACCCTCTGATGGTTATAAAGAGGGACAACCAAGGCCATTGGCGCGCGAAGCCTTCCATACTACATCGAAACTCTGTCAAAATCAACACTCACAACCACCAGTAGTTATCTCCCACTTTACCACCTACGTTGGTTGTTTACCGCCATCGTGATCGCTACTATTTCCTCATCACATATTAGTAGTCACTGTTATTCCTTTTATTCCCCGATCTAACTTAAGCATCGGAGGGGTTTTTCGGGAGATAACCCCCCTAGCAAGGCTAACATGTTGTGGTGCAGGATCTAGGATCACATGAAGACGCTCCACTCCAGCTCCTTTTGCCGCTATACCACTTTTGTTCCAGGTACCTCACGTGCATTTCACATTTCCTCGTTTCACATACGAAAGAATATCAAATTCATATTCATATTTGTTATATTTGTCTAACCTTCAACCTTCCATTCACCACTTTATCTCCTACTACCTAAAAATTCAAATTCAACTACCTAAAATTAGATCTACTTTAAAAATTTTATAATGTGGGTATTTTCAAAGATCCAATTGATCTTATTTTGAGTTTCGTCTGATCTTCAAAAACCTCAACTATTTTTGTTTGCTCCAACAATCTGATCCACAACAACGTACAAGATCAACCTTACAATCACTACAATGAAAAGTTGAAATAGCGACGGTCAAATTGCGATGACAATTTTCCGTCGCATTTTTTTTGCCAATTGCGACGGATTTTGCGATGGAACGTGATATCATCGCGCATTGCGACGGAATTGCGACAAAATCCGTTGTCGTCGCTATAATTTTCCTTAGCGATGGACACATTAGTCGGCAGACGCCTCGCAAATTCCCTTACAACTATTGCGATGAACAAATTTGTCGCATGTTTGTCGCAATTTTGTATTTTAAATTTGCGACGATGTGTGTTGTCGCAAATCCGTCGCAATTGTTAATCTCATCATGAGTTGACCTTTTCCGTCCCGTGTCCGTATCGGGCGTGTTACATGTCCCTAATTTTCGGCATTTTTTTTTTCCGCTATTTTTGGCAATTTAAATGCTTATAAATATTGATAATTTATACCAAACTTTAGAAAAATTCTTTTATTTTGATTAGTGGGCGTGCTAGCATCTATCTTGAATTGGATGTCTATGCGATTTATATAGTGTTATTTTATACAAAATTTACAAAATTCCTTTGATTTTGGTTACATTCTAGGTCAGCAACAGGTTAGTCATTTATCTTTTTCAACTTTTTATTATACTCTTTGATTTGTTTTCAAATATTTTTTCAATTCATCTTTTTTGCAGATCCCAATGCATACTTTAAAATCAAATAATCTTAACTGTGATTTTTTAAAAATTGTAAAAAGTTAATATTTAAAAAGTATATATTGAGATGAATCTTACAAGATAATACATGAATATGTTTTTTTCTTATAGATGAATAGGGCTGAACAAAGTGTGGTCTAAATCGTAAACCAAACCGTATGGGTGAGCATAATCGGATATCCGATCTGAAACATGCAGTCGGATCAGATATCCGATATCCAAATCGATCCGACTCGGATATCCGATATCCGACAATATTCGAATCGGATATTCGAGATATCTGATATCCGATGCCTATGAGAAAAAGTTTAAAATTTCAAATTAAATTACGGTTTACGGTCTGGTCTCGGTTTTTTTATTTTCAGACCAGACCGGACCGCAAACCGTACTTTGGTCGAAAATCATAATTTTGTATTTAAAAAATTAAGTTGTTACCTAGATATTTTAAGATGTAGATAATTTGAGAAGAACATATGAAAATGAATGGAGTATATGATATATTATTGTTAATTTCCTAATCTTTTTATTTATGTATAATATGTTTATAATTGTTGATAATTTAATTGAATGTGACATTTTGTTTATATACAAGGAGAATATAATTAGTTTAATTAAATGTTTATCTATTTTAATTTATTGCATATTTTATTAAAATTATAGGTTCTTAAGATGGATTTACGTAATAACCGAAAATGGATGTATAACAGAGTTAAAAGTGGACAATTAAGTTATAGATTTATGAGAGGGTTGGAAGATTTTTTGGATTTTTCACGTAGAAATAGTTCGAATAAAGAGATACGTTGCCCATGTAAGAAATGCAAAAATCGATTATTTAAGCAACCGGATGAAGTTCGAGAACACTTATTATGAAAGGGATTTGTTGAGAATTACTATGATTGGAACTGTCATTATAACTTTGCTGCTGGGACTAGTTCTGCAGTAGTGCAGACACAAGTGATTAATGACTCGGTACCAGAAAACATTACTCTAAATCCATACTCAGAGATGGTGTACGACGCAGTTGCTAGTGTATTTCCAAACACTTACCAGCATTTTCTCCCTAGTCAATCAAGTGATCTACTTGCGAATAATGAACAATCGCCGATACATGTAGATGAAGATCCAAACCCTCAGTCCAAACAGTTTTTTGAGATGCTAAATTCTGCTAACATGCCTTTGTATCCTGGTTGCAAGAATCACACCAAGATGTCTATGATAGGTCGACTAACAAACCTAAAAACCGACTTTCGTATGCCCGAAAGATTATATGACGAGATATGCGCGTTAATTAAAGAAGTTTTGCTGCCCTGAAGAGAATACAATGACAAATAATTTCTTTGACACAAAGAAACAAATAGCTGCCCTCGGATTACCTGTGCAGAAGATTGATTGTTGTCCAAGCGGCTGCATGATATATTGGGGAATTAATGAGAATGCCAATCATTGTCGTATATGTGATACATCTAGATGGGGAAGAAACAAAAAGGGTGATAAGGTTTCAAGAAAACAATTTTATTATTTTCCACTTGGCCCCAGATTACAGAGATTATATGCTTCAAAGGCAACTGCTACTCATATGAGATGGCATGCAGAGCACCTTACCGAGGAAGGAGAGATGAGTCACCCATCTGATGCTGAGGCTTGGTTGACTTTCAATTCAACATATCCAGAATTTGCTAGGGAAACCAGAAATGTGAGAATTGGTTTGTGTACGGATGGTTTCAACCCATTTGTTAATTCTGGTCAACAATACTCATCATGGCCTGTGATCATTACGCCATACAACCTCCCACCTTGGATGTGCATGAAGAAGCCATACATGTTCCTTACTGTAATTGTCCCTGGCCCAAGTAATCCAAAGCATAACATTGACTTGTACCTTCAGCCGTTGATAGAGGAACTGAAACTTTTATGGGAGGTTGGGATTCAAACATTTGACGTATCAAAGAGAGAAAACTTTAAGCTCCGAGCGGCACTAATGTGGACAATAAATGACTTTCCTGCTTATTCAATGTTGTCAGGGTGGAGCACAGCCGGAATTCATGCTTGCCCGTACTGTATGGATGATTCACAAGCTTTTTACTTAAAGAATAGCAAGAAAGTGTGTTGGTTTAATTGTCATAGGAGGTTTTTAAACATGAGCCACCCATATAGGAGAAATAGAACTAATTTCAGGTACATATATAATTTTAATTTTCTTCAATATGAATATATTTTAGTAATGAAATAACAAAAATAATTTTTGTTCAGGTTTGGCGTTGTGGAAAAAAAAGATTTGCCTCCAATTCGTTCGGGATATGAAATTTTAGCCGAAATAGAACAATTTGGTTTTTTGAAGATGCATGAAGAAGATGCGATAGAACACAACAAGGAATGTAGTAAGTACTCCGCTGGTAGGAAAAAGAGAAGCATCTTTTGGGATTTGCCATATTGGAAAAGCAACATGATTCGTCACAACTTAGATGTTATGCATATAGAGAAAAACGTATTTGATAACATTTTCAATACGTTGATGTGTGTCCCTAATAGAACAAAGGATCATGTTAAGGCAAGACATGATTTACGTGATCTTGGCATACGTTCAGAATTGCATCCATTAGGTATGCATGTGATAATGTTACTTATTGAATAAGTGAATGTTTGTTAATGATATTGATGTTTAATTTCTTCAATATATAGGTGCTTCTATTCCGAAAGCAGCATATACATTGAATGAACAACAAAAAGATGCTATGCTTAAGTGGTTAAAAACTTTGAGATTTCCTGATGGTTACGTGTCAAATTTAGCAAGGAACATCGATATGGCTAAGCATCAGTTGTTTGGCATGAAAAGTCATGATTGTCATGTTTTCATGCAACGCTTAATACCAATTGCGTTTCGTGAGTTGCTGCCGTTGAAGGTTTGGGAAGCTCTGACCGAGTTGAGTTTATTTTTTAGAAGTTTGACCACTACAAAGGTAACTTTAGACGACATGAAGAAGTTAGAAGAAGATATTCCAGTTATTTTATGCAAATTCGAGATGATATTTCCTCCGACTTTCTTTGATAGCATGGAGCATCTTCCTGTCCACTTGGCATATGAGGCTAGGGTTGGTGGTCCGGTACAATACAGATGGATGTACCCATTCGAGAGGTATTTTATAAGTGATCTTTATATAATAATTTGTAGTGTAATTTATTATTTAACTTTTGATGATGATTGAAATTAGGTACCTACGACACTTGAAGCTCAATGTAAAAAATAAAGCACACGTTGAAGCATCAATATGTAATGCGTACTTGACTGAGGAAGCATCATATTTTGTTTCTCACTACTTTGAGTCAAATGTTCGTTGTAGAATCAGAGACCTTCCAAGGAATGACGACAGTAGTTATAACAATGACAGATCTGGTATCTTATCTATTTTTACCCACCCGATTAGATTTTATGGAAAGGGTAAAGTAAAGATTATGGAGGAAACTGATATTCAAATTGCTCATAGATACATACTAATGAATTGTCAAGAAATCGATCCAATTGTTGCTCAGTTTAGGCACTCAGTGCAAACACATCAGCCGAATTACACAACTCAGCAACTTGATGAGTTTGTACAGATGAATTTTGTAGATTGTTTCAAAGCATCGGTATGTGTTTTTTTTTTTTAATTTTTTCCTTAATTAAATGAATTTTGAATGTACCATAATTTGTTGATTGTTTATTTCACAGGCCAGAAAGGGATTGTTAGACCACTTTGAGAATAATGTTATTCTTAGGCAATTAGTTGAAGGGACATTAAAACACATTAGAAGCTACAACGTCTGTTATGTGAATGGATATAGATTCCACACAATGTCTCATGCTGCAAATAAAACTGCAGACAATAGTGGAGTGTGTGTCAAATCGGATGAGCACAGTCACGATGAAGATGACTTTTATGGTCATTTACAGGAGATTATAGAGGTTGAATATCCGGGAATGCCTATCAAAAGAGTCACATTGTTTAGATGTCATTGGTATGACCCCACAACCACTGGATATGGACACGGGACAAAAGTTCACAAACGTTACAAACTTGTTGATGTACATCGCGACCGGTCATATCGAAATTATGACCCATTTGTGTTAGCAAGTCAAGCATCTCAAGTATACTACCTCTCATATCCCAGCACTCGACAAAACACAATTCAATGGAACGCAGTGTGTAAGGTAAAACCAAATAAATTCATCATTCCAACACAAAAGGATTCAATGGAAAGTGCATTCCAAGATGAAGATGGAGAGGCTATTGCTATCGAAGAAGATGTATCAAATGAATCACTTTGCGATTCATCAGGGCTACTCCAACAGGTGGAGGACATCAATATTGCCGATCAAGACGATGATGAAGATGTTGATGTGGAGCTTGTACTTTCTGAAGACGAAGAAGATGATGATGTCGAAGATAATTATAGTGACAATGATTGATTATTATTCTAAATACCTCTTTTTCCTAATGTTCTTGTTTAGAATATTATTATTTGGATAGAGAAATTACTTTGCGATTTTTAAAACATATATAGATGATAATATATTGAAGACAATATATATTCATGCGGGATCTTGTTAGATTCGTTTTGATGCAAACAATTTTAATATATAATTTTTACATTTTTTCATAATGCATACCGAAAGATATGGAGACTCAAAAATTTAATACTCCCTCCGGTCCAGTTTACTAGTCCCATTTGACTTTTGGCACTATTCACTCATTACTCTTAATTTGTATTTTGCTCTTAATCTATAAGTTAAAACATAGTCATGTGGGATCTTGTTTGATTCGTCTCAATACAAGGATTATTAATATCAATTTTTTATAATTTTTGATTAAGAATAATTAGAGATATTAAGGGTTAAAATGTTGCCTCGACATGTGTGAAAAGTCAAATGAGACTAGTAAACTGGATCGGAGGGAGTATTAAATATGTGAGAAAATTATGGAATAAGATTAACACAAATTCTTACTTGAGACCGTCTTTTGTAAAGACGACTCTCAAAAGCCCAGTCCAATTCTAAATATATTGTTATAACTCTAAATATTGATATGGGCTGGACTTTTGAGAGTCGTCTTTACAAAAGACGGTTTCTCCAGAGAGCTAAGATTAATACTACCTCCTATTCAGCTCAAATGTCCCATTTGATTTTTTGGCACTATTCACTCATGACTCTTAATTTGTATTTTACTCTTAATCTATAAGTTAAAACATAGTCGTGTGGGATCTTGTTTGATTCGTCTCAATACAAGGATTATTAATATCAAATTTTTATAATTTTTATTTAAGTATATTTTGAAATATTAACAATATAAAATTAATATTGTGAGAAAATAATAAATTACACTACAAATTGATACACGAAAATACTCCTCAGTCAAGAAAATAATAAAACCCATTCTTTCCTGTATCTTGAAAAAGCAAACGTCCTTTCACTTATTATAAGCCCAAGAAAGGACGTTTGCATCTTGCATGCCTGTACCTCCATTTTCTATGCAATAATGTTTTGAAGTCCCAATTTCTTGAAAAAGGAAACGACGGTTGCATTCTCTTAAAAATCCATTAACTCCAATTCCTCCATTTTCACACTCTTTCTCCACCGAATTTGAAGTCCCATAAACAGAAATTTTGGTTATTTTCAGCATAATTCATCTATTTTAAGGTATTTTCACTATTATGTGGTTTTTTTATATTGAATTTACGTGTGCTTCTTCCACTTGTTTTTTTTATGATGTTCTTTGAATTTTTGTTTGTTATTTTTCATTTTATTTATGTAATTTTCTTGTATGATGTTTCTTTTTCTTACGATTTTTTGCTTTTTTAATGTAATTTTTCTTGTTCTTGATGATGGTTATAAAACCATTTTGTCCATTATGATTTCTTTAAAAGTTTTTTTTGTTTCATAGCATTTAATTATTTTTTTAATCCCTATTTCTATGGCCATTTCTTTGG
This sequence comes from Amaranthus palmeri, assembly GCA_019776075.1. Lineage (NCBI taxonomy): Eukaryota > Viridiplantae > Streptophyta > Magnoliopsida > Caryophyllales > Amaranthaceae > Amaranthus > Amaranthus palmeri. The sequence goes on along the minus strand of JAAKBH010000620.1, from coordinate 72,408 downwards.
AATTATTTATGTTGTTTTTTGTTTTTTGTTTTAACATGAGCAAGGGCTAAAACATTAGGCAATGTAAGCAATTTAGAAGAACGGTCTTGCTATTGATCTTTCTTGGAAGGTGAAACGTCACCGTTTGGACCCAATCTCCATTATTTTGTGTTGTATTTATTTGATTGATTAGTGTTTTTGGGTTCTTTGTAGTTTATTTGATGGGATTAATGAATAGTTAAATGGGAATTTAGTTGTTGTAGTGTAGCTGGAACTGTTTGATTGAATTTTCCCTATTACATTTTGTTTGTTATGAATTAATAAGGTAAAAATAATCAAACATAATGAGGATTGAAAACAATCTGAAAGTCTAAGTTCTTTTATATTTATCAACAATTAATAATAATGATCAATCATACTTAATGAAGATGTGTACATTTCCCTGATTTTTCTATATGATCTTTGCTTTGGGACACCTAGGCTATCAACTTTAGGTTAGTACTGACAGTGTATGAAAATATACAAACTTAATAGGATTAGTGTTTTAACACTTATTCAATCCTTAATATTTCTAATTGTGCTAGGCTTTCCTACTCCCTTCTCTCTCTCTCTAGAAGTGTAAGGGTTCTCTCTAGTCTTGGTACTAGTTCTTTCCTCTTGGGGGGTTTTTCCGGTGTCCTTGCCGGTTGTCTTTGGGTTTCTTGTGGTGTTTTGCGGGTGAGTTTGGGTTGTTTCTTCAGTGGGGTTGGGGTCTCTGTTTTTTTTTCTGGTTGCTTTTTGGTGGTTTCTTGGGTATGGAGTCTCATTTAGAGGGAGTTCTTGATAGGGATGAGAATACTCTTTCTCATTCTTCTTTGAGGGAGTGTGATGTCGTAAGTAATATTGGGATGCAGAGGGTGTCGGTTTTGAGGGATGTGGGGTCCAATGGTGAGGAAGAAGTGTGTGAATGGGTGGAGGAAGGAAATGATGAGGAGGATGATCGTATCTCTTTGGGGCTCGTCGGCAAATTATGGTCCGATCGCATTCTTAATCCGACAGCTTTTATGACAACAATTAAAAATGTATGGGTTACCAATCATGGGGTGGATATCAAGAATATTGGGAGAAATTTGTTCCAATTCCAATTTTATCATTGGAAGGATAAAGAAAGGGTTGTTAAAGGTCAACCGTGGCATTTTGATAGAGTTGCACTTGTTTTGGCGGATATGGAGGATGCTACTAAGCCGGAGGATCTTGAATTTTTTACTCTTCCCATTTGGGTCCGTATGTATAATATCCCTTTTCGTGGTAGAGGTAACGAAGTGAATGCTCGATCAATGGGTGAAAAAATTGGGGAGGTTTTGGTAGTGGATAAATCCGACTTTCTTGGTATGGAAAAGTCAATAAGAGTAAGGGTGGGTTTGGATGTTCGGAAGCCCATTCGGAAAGAAATTATGATCAAGATTAGAAGTGGTGATATTGTTTCATGTCCGGTTAAGTACGAGAAATTACCGTCGATATGTTTTTATTGCGGAAGATTTGGGCATGGGACAAACGATTGCAAGGAAGTATTTGGGGAACGATCGCCGGTTAAATTGTTTGGTCCATGGATTAAAGCTTCACCGTGGAAGCCTTTGGTGGAAGATGATTTAGGGGGTGGCTTTGGAGAACATAAATCGTGTGGGAAAAGACTTTTTTTCACAAAGAAAAATTCGGGTCATGGTTCGCATGATAGGTCATGTAAGGAGGGTATTCAAGTGGTGACGGATTTGATGCACAAGGTTGGGTTGGAAAATGATGGTGGATCGACGGCTAAGGCGGATGGGGAGGTGGGGCGTGATAAGGTGGTGGCGGGTTGTGAGGAGGGGCGTGTGAGTGTGATGGAGTCGAATCTTTTTTCGGATGTTGGTGGTGTGGATAGGCGTGGGGTAGAGGAGAGGGATGTTTCGGTGGAGGTGGGTGTTTATGGCGAGGAGGATGGTGGGCCGGTGCAGGATGTGGGAACCGATGGGAGCACGTGTTCGATTGGGACTAGGAGAAGGGTGCAACGATGGAAGAAGTTTGTGCGGAAAAGAGTGGGCAATGTGGAGGGTCCTGCAAAGAAGGTGGGGGTGGGTGAGAAATGGAATAAAAGGAGGTTGGAGCATGTGGAGGATATGGTGATGGAGGAATCTTTTGGGTCGGGTAAAAAACGTATGGTTCCTATGGAAGTGGATTCGGTGAGTTCTATTGTTCTTAAGGAGGTGGCGAGCCCCACAAAATGGGCTCTCGGGTCTCAATGATGGTGATAATTTCTTGGAATTGTCGGGGTCTTAGGGGTGCCTCGACAATTAATGCTTTATTTTCGTTGGTTCGAAAATATTCCCCTTCGATGTTATTTATTAGTGAAACTAAAAGTCATAAAAAGGAGGTTAGGAGGATCAAGGAAAAATTGGGTTTTGATAAATGTGATAGTGTTGATGCTAATGGTCGGGCGGGGGGTCTTGCCTTATTTTGGATGGAGGAGCTTGAAGTTTCTATTCGGTCGATGGATGAGCATCATATTGATTGTTGGGTTAAAGAAGTGGATGTGGGTCGTTCGTGGAGGTTTACGGGTGTGTATGGGTGGTCGGAGGGAGGGCTTAAATTTCACACGTGGGATATGCTTAATAAACTTGGTGATAGGTGGAATGGGCCATGGGTGGTGGGGGTGATTTTAATGCTATCCTTAAAGAATCGGAGTAAAGTGGTGGGGGTCCGTGTAATTTCAATGATTTGTATGATTTTAGGGGGTGCCTTGATAAAAATGATTTGCGGGATATTAATTCGGTTGGTCACCCTTTTACATGGAGCAACAATCGGGTGGATGGGTTTATCGAAGAGAAGCTTGATAGGTTTGTGGCAAATTTGGGGTGGTGGGATCTTTTTCCTTGGGCTAAGGTGGAGAATGTTGTGCGGGACGGTTCGGATCACATTCCCATTATTTTATTTTTAAAAGATCAAGAGGAGAAGGAGCATGATTCTTTTAAAGATGCTAGCAAACCTTTTCGTTTTGAGGCCCGGTGGTTACATCACGATGATTTTGAGGATAGTTTAAAAATATTTGGGGTCTTTCTAGGGATAAGAATAGGGGGCATTGGTGTGAGGTGGTGGACGAGTGTGGGGTGCGCCTAAAGAAGTGGCATAGGGAGGTTTTTTCGGTTTCTCAAAGGCGTATGGGTTGGTTGATGAAGAGGCTTAAGGAGGTTCGTAAGATGGTCCAATCTCCGGTGCTTGTGGAGGAGAGTCGTAGGCTTGAAGGGGAGCTTCGGTTATTAAGAAAACAAGAGGAGACGGGGGCTTGGCAAAGGTGTAGGCCTTATGTTCTTCGGGATGGGGATAGAAATACGGCATATTTCCATGCGAAAGCGGCTTTTCGTAGGAAACGTAACCGTATTAAAATGCTTGAGGATTCGATGGGCATTAAACATAGAAGACGTGAAGGGTTGCACAAGGTGGTTCTTGACTATTTTTCCAATTTATTTTCCTCGTCACGTCCGGAAATTTAATATATGGAACCCATAAATATTAATTATCTAAACGTTGAACACGTCTAATTATACGGAATATTTTTTACTTAAATAAAGTTGAGTAAATTAATAATAATCGTAACTGTTTCGTTTTTAAACTCGACTCAAACGAAGTCACTAATAATATTTCGGGTTAAAATTTATGGGCCTCGTGAGTAGTATAGCCCAAAATAATTGTGGGTTAGGGTTTTAGAGTTTGAAATTAAAAATTCATGTTTTTGGTTAGAGTGAGCCGTCACTCACTTTCTTCCTACTTCCCCACTCTTCCTTCCTCCTTCCCTCCTCTTCCTCACGCCCTACCTTCCTCCCCACCGGCACAGGGCAGCGCCACCAAGGACTGGGCAGCAACCGGCAGCCTTCCCTCCTCCTGGCAGCAGCTCCGCACCACCCCGCAAGCAGCCATAGCTGCGTTTTTTGGGGCGTCCAGCAGCAGCCCATGGCTGCCTTCTCCACCATTATTCACCTCCTTCTCCCTCTTCTTTTATTTCCCCATTGTAAGCCATGTTCTTTTCTCTTTGTTACCCATTTTAAGTTTGTATATTGTGATATTTAATTTCTTATTATTTAGATAGTTTAATTTGTTAAATTTGAACATGATATCTTGATTTTTGTTATGAGTTTGATTATTATGGAGGAGTGAAAATAGATATTTAAGATCTATATTATAGTGATTGTAAAAGTAGTGTTTTGGTGTTAATTTCATTGAATCTTATTATGGGTAGTAGTTAAATGTGGTGTTTTTGAACATTATTTGAGTAAGATTTGATTTTAGGATGAAATTGTTGATAGTATGTGCTTTTATCTTACATTAGTGGTGTGATGATTGAATTAAACAATCTTATAAATTGTTTTAAGACTTAGTTTGGTTGATGAGGATGTGTTTGTGATAGTTGTTGATGGGTATAATTGTTAGCCCACATAATTAGTGGCTATTTTTGTTTATGTACCATTAATTAAAATAATGTAAGTGGAATTTTGATATCTAGTGTTGTGAATTAAATGATAATAATAATTACTAAGAAAGATTAAGGTCGCGATTGTCATTAATGAAATTATTGTCGTGGTTATAGTCGTCTGATGAGGTGATTAGTTTTGAGCTTGGTTGTTATATTGATATGTTTAATGGTGATGCTAAATTATACGACTTTGGCCCAAGTTATACGAATCGTTATTAATTCATCAAGCTACAAATTTAATTTATTCATAATCGTTTTACTCCAAAAACCTTGGAAAAAGAATAAATCACTACTACCATGAGTGATATGATTGTTATTGAGTGTAACATCGTACATTATGTGCTATTAAACTTTCCCATTAGTAGCTTGATTAGAGCGCACAAGCATAGGGTTGCACCCTTTCACTTGAACACATCTTGATATAAACTTGACTAGAATCTAATGTTATAATTTGATTGGAATTGATGGTGTAGTTCATGTGTGAACATGGGTTGAATTTATTACATGAGTGCGTTTAGAATGAGTATTAGCTTGAATCGAAACATTTTTTGGCTAATGGTGTATTTTGTATGAGTCGGTGCTTCTTAAATGATGTGAAGTAGGCTTATTAGTCGTACTTTAAACGTGTATAGGTGTCCGGTTCATAAGAGGGGCGTAAGAACCTCCGTCAAAGTGATTTCTTTTGCGACTTATTATCTTGCAGTTGCAGGTAAGTACACGCAGTAGCTAATTCTTGTATCTTGAATATGTTTTCTCTGCGTAGCAATATTATATGAGCTATGTTAGATATGAACTGCTATTAAATATTATTAAGTTAGTGCTACAAGTGGGAATCAGCCGTAGACATAGTAGAGAATGGGTTCTGATATCGCAAGACTAAAATGTTGGATTTTATGAAATTGGAATGGGAATAAGTCCCCTTACTTGAAGAGACATTAAGTTGGATATTTACTGTGACTCCACTGGATTGGTACCCCAGCTGGATTAGTTCCCGGAGGCATGGACCGTCTATATATGGTCGCTGTACGGGGTTATGATCATACTTTGCCATTGGGCGCCGGCATGGCCGTCACCGTCCTTGGCTGAGGTGTTGCCATGTGGGTCTTGCAAACCCCAATATGGTGGCCTCTAGTCACATAAGAAGATATGTAAAAGTAATTGAAGAGATAGAAGACGGTGAAGATATTGAGAAGTATATTGAATTGAGAAAGAGATGGAGTAGAGGCTTACACGTTTGGATACCTTCCTCACATTGCTTTGTCGAAATTGTTTATTGGTTATGTATGCATAATTTATTGTTAGTTACTGACGTGTACTGTTTGTTTCCTTGTTGATGGCTTGTCTTTGATGGCCCTGCTATGACACGTTGGTTTATGACCTTACGTTGAGCAGTAGGGGTATCATAGATAGTACTTGCAGGTTTTTTTGGAGTTTCTTTACATTGCATACGGGGGGATTGAGTGAGAATCTTGACACGTGCCATGTTCTAACTAATTTTGACGCTTCACGTGTTTTGATTGTAATTGAGTATGTTTTTGGTTTGAGGCGTGCCCTCCTTTTGATGTAATTTGTTCCGCTGCAAAGATTTATTTCGTTTTATATTTCGTTAAAGTATCTTGAATGGCTTGTATAGCTGGTTATGTTTTTAGAAAACCCAAGTGTTTACATGGGAACCACGATCCATGCTTAGCATGTCGACAGAGGTTTTGGCGATGATCATTCCGCCGTGATTTTGTTGCAAGGCTATTAATGCCTCTTCTCATGATGGTTTATTGTTTGTTGATTTTTTTGGTGCGTTAAAATTCAAGGCAGATGCTGCCGAAATTTTTGTAGAATTTTATTTGAAAGGTTTTCTAAAACCTCTTTAATCAAACCTAAATATTATTTTTTTCTGTATTTTAAATTATTTTAAACGTAACACCCGAATTTCCTCCGTTCTCTTCCGGTTTTGGTTCCGTTCAGAGGGTCGGAAATTCAGGGGTGTTACATACCTCACGTGCATTTCACATTTCCTCGTTTCACATACGAAAGAATATCAAATTCATATTCATATTTGTTATATTTGTCTAACCTTCAACCTTCCATTCACCACTTTATCTCCTACTACCTCAAAATTCAAATTCAACTACCTAAAATTAGATCTACTTTAAAAATTTTATAATGTGGGTATTTTCAAAGATCCAATTGATCTTATTTTGAGTTTCGTCTGATCTTCAAAAACCTCAACTATTTTTGTTTGCTCCAACAATCTGATCCACAACAACGTACAAGATCAACCTTACAATCACTACAATGAAAAGTTGAATTAGCGACGGTCAAATTGCGATGACAATTTTCCGTCGCATTTTTTTTGCCAATTGCGACGGATTTTGCGATGGAACGTGATATCATCGCGCATTGCGACGGAATTGCGACAAAATCCGTTGTCGTCGCTATAATTTTCCTTAGCGATGGACACATTAGTCGGCAGACGCCTCGCAAATTCCCTTACAACTATTGCGATGAACAAATTTGTCGCATGTTTGTCGCAATTTTGTATTTTAAATTTGCGACGATGTGTGTTGTCGCAAATCCGTCGCAATTGTTAATCTCATCATGAGTTGACCTTTTCCGTCCCGTGTCCGTATCGGGCGTGTTACATGTCCCTAATTTTCGGCATTTTTTTTTCCGCTATTTTTGGCAATTTAATTCCTTATAAATATTGATAATTTATACCAAACTTTAGAAAAATTCTTTTATTTTGATTAGTGGGCGTGCTAGCATCTATCTTGAATTGGATGTCTATGCGATTTATATAGTGTTATTTTATACAATATTTACAAAATTCCTTTGATTTTGGTTACATTCTAGGTCAGCAACAGGTTAGTCATTTATCTTTTTCAACTTTTTATTATACTCTTTGATTTGTTTTCAAATATTTTTTCAATTCATCTTTTTTGCAGATCCCAATGCATACTTTAAAATCAAATAATCTTAACTGTGATTTTTTAAAAATTGTAAAAAGTTAATATTTAAAAAGTATATATTGAGATGAATCTTACAAGATAATACATGAATATGTTTTTTTCTTATAGATGAATAGGGCTGAACAAAGTGTGGTCTAAATCGTAAACCAAACCGTATGGGTGAGCATAATCGGATATCCGATCTGAAACATGCAGTCGGATCAGATATCCGATATCCAAATCGATCCGACTCGGATATCCGATATCCGACAATATTCGAATCGGATATTCGAGATATCTGATATCCGATGCCTATGAGAAAAAGTTTAAAATTTCAAATTAAATTACGGTTTACGGTCTGGTCTCGGTTTTTTTATTTTCAGACCAGACCGGATCGCAAACCGTACTTTGGTCGAAAATCATAATTTTGTATTTAAAAAATTAAGTTGTTACCTAGATATTTTAAGATGTAGATAATTTGAGAAGAACATATGAAAATGAATGGAGTATATGATATATTATTGTTAATTTCCTAATCTTTTTATTTATGTATAATATGTTTATAATTGTTGATAATTTAATTGAATGTGACATTTTGTTTATACACAAGGAGAATATAATTAGTTTAATTAAATGTTTATCTATTTTAATTTATTGCATATTTTATTAAAATTATAGGTTCTTAAGATGGATTTACGTAATAACCGAAAATGGATGTATAACAGAGTTAAAAGTGGACAATTAAGTTATAGATTTAAGAGAGGGTTGGAAGATTTTTTGGATTTTGCACGTAGAAATAGTTCGAATAAAGAGATACGTTGCCCGTGTAAGAAATGCAAAAATCGATTATTTAAGCAACCGGATGAAGTTCGAGAACACTTATTATGAAAGGGATTTGTTGAGAATTACTATGATTGGAACTGTCATTATAACTTTGCTGCTGGGACTAGTTCTGCAGTAGTGCAGACACAAGTGATTAATGACTCGGTACCAGAAAACATTACTCTAAATCCATACTCAGAGATGGTGTACGACGCAGTTGCTAGTGTATTTCCAAACACTTACCAGCATTTTCTCCCTAGTCAATCAAGTGATCTACTTGCGAATAATGAACAATCGCCGATACATGTAGATGAAGATCCAAACCCTCAGTCCAAACAGTTTTTTGAGATGCTAAATTCTGCTAACATGCCTTTGTATCCTGGTTGCAAGAATCACACCAAGATGTCTATGATAGGTCGACTAACAAACCTAAAAACCGACTTTCGTATGCCCGAAAGATTATATGACGAGATATGCTCGTTAATTAAAGAAGTTTTGCCTGAAGAGAATACAATGACAAATAATTTCTTTGACACAAAGAAACAAATAGCTGCCCTCGGATTACCTGTGCAGAAGATTGATTGTTGTCCAAGCGGCTGCATGATATATTGGGGAATTAATGAGAATGCCAATCATTGTCGTATATGTGATACATCTAGATGGGGAAGAAACAAAAAGGGTGATAAGGTTTCAAGAAAACAATTTTATTATTTTCCACTTGGCCCCAGATTACAGAGATTATATGCTTCAAAGGCAACTGCTACTCATATGAGATGGCATGCAGAGCACCTTACCGAGGAAGGAGAGATGAGTCACCCATCTGATGCTGAGGCTTGGTTGACTTTCAATTCAACATATCCAGAATTTGCTAGGGAAACCAGAAATGTGAGAATTGGTTTGTGTACGGATGGTTTCAACCCATTTGTTAATTCTGGTCAACAATACTCATCATGGCCTGTGATCATTACGCCATACAACCTCCCACCTTGGATGTGCATGAAGAAGCCATACATGTTCCTTACTGTAATTGTCCCTGGCCCAAGTAATCCAAAGCATAACATTGACTTGTACCTTCAGCCGTTGATAGAGGAACTGAAACTTTTATGGGAGGTTGGGATTCAAACATTTGACGTATCAAAGAGAGAAAACTTTCAGCTCCGAGCGGCACTAATGTGGACAATAAATGACTTTCCTGCTTATTCAATGTTGTCAGGGTGGAGCACAGCCGGAATTCATGCTTGCCCGTACTGTATGGATGATTCACAAGCTTTTTACTTAAAGAATAGCAAGAAAGTGTGTTGGTTTGATTGTCATAGGAGGTTTTTAAACATGAGCCACCCATATAGGAGAAATAGAACTAATTTCAGGTACATATATAATTTTAATTTTCTTCAATATGAATATATTTTAGTAATGAAATAACAAAAATAATTTTTGTTCAGGTTTGGCGTTGTGGAAAAAAAAGATTTGCCTCCAATTCGTTCGGGATATGAAATTTTAGCCGAAATAAAACAATTTGGTTTTTTGAAGATGCATGAAGAAGATGCGATAGAACACAACAAGGAATGTAGTAAGTACTCCGCTGGTAGGAAAAAGAGAAGCATCTTTTGGGATTTGCCATATTGGAAAAGCAACATGATTCGTCACAACTTAGATGTTATGCATATAGAGAAAAACGTATTTGATAACATTTTCAATACGTTGATGTGTGTCCCTAATAGAACAAAGGATCATGTTAAGGCAAGACATGATTTACGTGATCTTGGCATACGTTCAGAATTGCATCCATTAGGTATGCATGTGATAATGTTACTTATTGAATAAGTGAATGTTTGTTAATGATATTGATGTTTAATTTCTTCAATATATAGGTGCTTCTATTCCGAAAGCAGCATATACATTGAATGAACAACAAAAAGATGCTATGCTTAAGTGGTTAAAAACTTTGAGATTTCCTGATGGTTACGTGTCAAATTTAGCAAGGAACATCGATATGGCTAAGCATCAGTTGTTTGGCATGAAAAGTCATGATTGTCATGTTTTCATGCAACGCTTAATACCAATTGCGTTTCGTGAGTTGCTGCCGTTGAAGGTTTGGGAAGCTCTGACCGAGTTGAGTTTATTTTTTAGAAGTTTGACTACTTCAAAGGTAACTTTAGACGACATGAAGAAGTTAGAAGAAGATATTCCAGTTATTTTATGCAAATTAGAGATGATATTTCCTCCGACTTTCTTTGATAGCATGGAGCATCTTCCTGTCCACTTGGCATATGAGGCTAGGGTTGGTGGTCCGGTACAATACAGATGGATGTACCCATTCGAGAGGTATTTTATAAGTGATCTTTATATAATAATTTGTAGTGTAATTTATTATTTAACTTTTGATGATGATTGAAATTAAGTACCTACGACACTTGAAGCTCAATGTAAAAAATAAAGCACACGTTGAAGCATCAATATGTAATGCGTACTTGACTGAGGAAGCATCATATTTTGTTTCTCACTACTTTGAGTCAAACGTTCGTTGTAGAATCAGAGACCTTCCAAGGAATGACGACGGTAGTTATAACAATGACAGATCTGGTATCTTATCTATTTTTACCCACCCGATTAGATTTTATGGAAAGGGTAAAGTAAAGATTATGGAGGAAACTGATATTCAAATTGCTCATAGATACATACTAATGAATTGTCAAGAAATCGATCCAATTGTTGCTCAGTTTAGGCACTCAGTGCAAACACATCAGCCGAATTACACAACTCAGCAACTTGATGAGTTTGTACAGATGAATTTTGTAGATTGTTTCAAAGCATCGGTATGTGTTTTTTTTTTAATTTTTTCCTTAATTAAATGAATTTTGAATGTACCATAATTTGTTGATTGTTTATTTCACAGGCCAGAAAGGGATTGTTAGACCACTTTGAGAATAATGTTATTCTTAGGCAATTAGCTGAAGGGACATTAAAACACATTAGAAGCTACAACGTGTGTTATGTGAATGGATATAGATTCCACACAATGTCTCATGCTGCAAATAAAACTGCAGACAATAGTGGAGTGTGTGTCAAATCGGATGAGCACAGTCACGATGAAGATGACTTTTATGGTCATTTACAGGAGATTATAGAGGTTGAATATCCGGGAATGCCTATCAAAAGAGTCACATTGTTTAGATGTCATTGGTATGACCCCACAACCACTGGATATGGACACGGGACAAAAGTTCACAAACGTTACAAACTTGTTGATGTACATCGCGACCGGTCATATCGAAATTATGACCCATTTGTGTTAGCAAGTCAAGCATCTCAAGTATACTACCTCTCATATCCCAGCACTCGACAAAACACAATTCAATGGAACGCAGTGTGTAAGGTAAAACCAAATAAATTCATCATTCCAACACAAAAGGATTCAATGGAAAGTGCATTCCAAGATGAAGATGGAGAGGCTATTGCTATCGAAGAAGATGTATCAAATGAATCACTTTGCGATTCATCAGGGCTACTCCAACAGGTGGAGGACATCAATATTGCCGATCAAGACGATGATGAAGATGTTGATGTGGAGCTTGTACTTTCTGAAGACGAAGAAGATGATGATGTCGAAGATAATTATAGTGACAATGATTGATTATTATTCTAAATACCTCTTTTTCCTAATGTTCTTGTTTAGAATATTATTATTTGGATAGAGAAATTACTTTGCGATTTTTAAAACATATATAGATGATAATATATTGAAGACAATATATATTCATGCGGGATCTTGTTAGATTCGTTTTGATGCAAACAATTTTAATATATAATTTTTACATTTTTTCATAATGCATACCGAAAGATATGGAGACTCAAAAATTTAATACTCCCTCCGGTCCAGTTTACTAGTCCCATTTGACTTTTGGCACTATTCACTCATTACTCTTAATTTGTATTTTGCTCTTAATCTATAAGTTAAAACATAGTCATGTGGGATCTTGTTTGATTCGTCTCAATACAAGGATTATTAATATCAATTTTTTATAATTTTTGATTAAGAATAATTAGAGATATTAAGGGTTAAAATGTTGCCTCGACATGTGTGAAAAGTCAAATGAGACTAGTAAACTGGATCGGAGGGAGTATTAAATATGTGAGAAAATTATGGAATAAGATTAACACAAATTCTTACTTGAGACCGTCTTTTGTAAAGACGACTCTCAAAAGCCCAGTCCAATTCTAAATATATTGTTATAACTCTAAATATTGATATGGGCTGGACTTTTGAGAGTCGTCTTTACAAAAGACGGTTTCTCCAGAGAGCTAAGATTAATACTACCTCCTATTCAGCTCAAATGTCCCATTTGATTTTTTGGCACTATTCACTCATGACTCTTAATTTGTATTTTACTCTTAATCTATAAGTTAAAACATAGTCGTGTGGGATCTTGTTTGATTCATCTCAATACAAGGATTATTAATATCAAATTTTTATAATTTTTATTTAAGTATATTTTGAAATATTAAAAATATAAAATTAATATTGTGAGAAAATAATAAATTACACTACAAATTGATACACGAAAATACTCCTCAGTCAAGAAAATAATAAAACCCATTCTTTCCTGTATCTTGAAAAAGCAAACGTCCTTTCACTTATTATAAGCCCAAGAAAGGACGTTTGCATCTTGCATGCCTGTACCTCCATTTTCTATGCAATAATGTTTTGAAGTCCCAATTCCTTGAAAAAGGAAACGACGGTTGCATTCTTTTAAAAATCCATTAACTCCAATTCCTCCATTTTCACACTCTTTCTCCACCGAATTTGAAGTCCCATAAACAGAAATTTTGGTTATTTTCAGCATAATTCATCTATTTTAAGGTATTTTCATTATTATGTGGTTTTTTTATATTGAATTTACGTGTGCTTCTTCCACTCGTTTTGTTTTATGATGTTCTTTGAATTTTTGTTTGTTATTTTTCATTTTATTTATGTAATTTTCTTGTATGATGTTTCTTTTTCTTACGATTTTTTGCTTTTTTAATGTAATTTTTCTTGTTCTTGATGATGGTTATAAAACCATTTTGTCCATTATGATTTCTTTAAAAGTTTTTTTTGTTTCATAGCATTTAATTATTTTTTTAATCCCTATTTCTATGGCCATTTCTTTGGAATTATTTATGTTGTTTTTTGTTTTTTGTTTTAACATGAGCAAGGGCTAAAACATTAGGCAATGTAAGCAATTTAGAAGAACGGTCTTGCTATTGATCTTTCTTGGAAGGTGAAACGTCACCGTTTGGACCCAATCTCCATTATTTTGTGTTGTATTTATTTGATTGATTAGTGTTTTTGGGTTCTTTGTAGTTTATTTGATGGGATTAATGAATAGTTAAATGGGAATTTAGTTGTTGTAGTGTAGCTGGAACTGTTTGATTGAATTTTCCCTATTACATTTTGTTTGTTATGAATTAATAAGGTAAAAATAATCAAACATAATGAGGATTGAAAACCATCTGAAAGTCTAAGTTCTTTTATATTTATCAACAATTAATAATAATGATCAATCATACTTAATGAAGATGTGTACATTTCCCTGATTTTTCTATATGATCTTTGCTATGGGACACCTAGGCTATCAACTTTGGGTTAGTACTGACAGTGTATGAAAATATACAAACTTAATAGGATTAGTGTTTTAACACTTATTCAATCCTTAATATTTCTAATTGTGCTAGGCTTTCCTACTCCCTTCTCTCTCTCTCTAGAAGTGTAAGGGTTCTCTCTAGTCTTGGTACTAGTTCTTTCCTCTTGGGGGGTTTTTCCGGTGTCCTTGCCGGTTGTCTTTGGGTTTCTTGTGGTGTTTTGCGGGTGAGTTTGGGTTGTTTCTTCAGTGGGGTTGGGGTCTCTGTTTTTTTTTTTCTGGTTGCTTTTTGGTGGTTTCTTGGGTATGGAGTCTCATTTAGAGGGAGTTCTTGATAGGGATGAGAATACTCTTTCTCATTCTTCTTTGAGGGAGTGTGATGTCGTAAGTAATATTGGGATGCAGAGGGTGTCGGTTTTGAGGGATGTGGGGTCCAATGGTGAGGAAGAAGTGTGTGAATGGGTGGAGGAAGGAAATGATGAGGAGGATGATCGTATCTCTTTGGGGCTCGTCGGCAAATTATGGTCCGATCGCATTCTTAATCCGACAGCTTTTATGACAACAATTAAAAATGTATGGGTTACCAATCATGGGGTGGATATCAAGAATATTGGGAGAAATTTGTTCCAATTCCAATTTTATCATTGGAAGGATAAAGAAAGGGTTGTTAAAGGTCAACCGTGGCATTTTGATAGAGTTGCACTTGTTTTGGCGGATATGGAGGATGCTACTAAGCCGGAGGATCTTGAATTTTTTACTCTTCCCATTTGGGTCCGTATGTATAATATCCCTTTTCGTGGTAGAGGTAACGAAGTGAATGCTCGATCAATGGGTGAAAAAATTGGGGAGGTTTTGGTAGTGGATAAATCCGACTTTCTTGGTATGGAAAAGTCAATAAGAGTAAGGGTGGGTTTGGATGTTCGGAAGCCCATTCGGAAAGAAATTATGATCAAGATTAGAAGTGGTGATATTGTTTCATGTCCGGTTAAGTACGAGAAATTACCGTCGATATGTTTTTATTGCGGAAGATTTGGGCATGGGACAAACGATTGCAAGGAAGTATTTGGGGAACGATCGCCGGTTAAATTGTTTGGTCCATGGATTAAAGCTTCACCGTGGAAGCCTTTGGTGGAAGATGATTTAGGGGGTGGCTTTGGAGAACATAAATCGTGTGGGAAAAGACTTTTTTTCACAAAGAAAAATTCGGGTCATGGTTCGCATGATAGGTCATGTAAGGAGGGTATTCAAGTGGTGACGGATTTGATGCACAAGGTTGGGTTGGAAAATGATGGTGGATCGACGGCTAAGGCGGATGGGGAGGTGGGGCGTGATAAGGTGGTGGCGGGTTGTGAGGAGGGGCGTGTGAGTGTGATGGAGTCGAATCTTTTTTCGGATGTTGGTGGTGTGGATAGGCGTGGGGTAGAGGAGAGGGATGTTTCGGTGGAGGTGGGTGTTTATGGCGGGGAGGATGGTGGGCCGGTGCAGGATGTGGGAACCGATGGGAGCACGTGTTCGATTGGGACTAGGAGAAGGGTGCAACGATGGAAGAAGTTTGTGCGGAAAAGAGTGGGCAATGTGGAGGGTCCTGCAAAGAAGGTGGGGGTGGGTGAGAAATGGAATAAAAGGAGGTTGGAGCATGTGGAGGATATGGTGATGGAGGAATCTTTTGGGTCGGGTAAAAAACGTATGGTTCCTATGGAAGTGGATTCGGTGAGTTCTATTGTTCTTAAGGAGGTGGCGAGCCCCACAAAATGGGCTCTCGGGTCTCAATGATGGTGATAATTTCTTGGAATTGTCGGGGTCTTAGGGGTGCCTCGACAATTAATGCTTTATTTTCGTTGGTTCGAAAATATTCCCCTTCGATGTTATTTATTAGTGAAACTAAAAGTCATAAAAAGGAGGTTAGGAGGATCAAGGAAAAATTGGGTTTTGATAAATGTGATAGTGTTGATGCTAATGGTCGGGCTGGGGGTCTTGCCTTATTTTGGATGGAGGAGCTTGAAGTTTCTATTCGGTCGATGGATGAGCATCATATTGATTGTTGGGTTAAAGAAGTGGATGTGGGTCGTTCGTGGAGGTTTACGGGTGTGTATGGGTGGTCGGAGGGAGGGCTTAAATTTCACACGTGGGATATGCTTAATAAACTTGGTGATGGGTGGAATGGGCCATGGGTGGTGGGGGGTGATTTTAATGCTATCCTTAAAGAATCGGAGAAAAGTGGTGGGGGTCCGTGTAATTTCAATGATTTGTATGATTTTAGGGGGTGCCTTGATAAAAATGATTTGCGGGATATTAATTCGGTTGGTCACCCTTTTACATGGAGCAACAATCGGGTGGATGGGTTTATCGAAGAGAAGCTTGATAGGTTTGTGGCAAATTTGGGGTGGTGGGATCTTTTTCCATGGGCTAAGGTGGAGAATGTTGTGCGGGACGGTTCGGATCACATTCCCATTATTTTATTTTTAAAAGATCAAGAGGAGAAGGAGCATGATTCTTTTAAAGATGCTAGCAAACCTTTTCGTTTTGAGGCCCGGTGGTTACATCACGATGATTTTGAGGATAGTTTAAAAATATTTGGGGTCTTTCTAGGGATAAGAATAGGGGGCATTGGTGTGAGGTGGTGGACGAGTGTGGGGTGCGCCTAAAGAAGTGGCATAGGGAGGTTTTTTCGGTTTCTCAAAGGCGTATGGGTTGGTTGATGAAGAGGCTTAAGGAGGTTCGTAAGATGGTCCAATCTCCGGTGGTTGTGGAGGAGAGTCGTAGGCTTGAAGGGGAGCTTCGGTTATTAAGAAAACAAGAGGAGACGGGGGCTTGGCAAAGGTGTAGGCCTTATGTTCTTCGGGATGGGGATAGAAATACGGCATATTTCCATGCGAAAGCGGCTTTTCGTAGTAAACGTAACCGTATTAAAATGCTTGAGGATTCGATGGGCATTAAACATAGAAGACGTGAAGGGTTGCACAAGGTGGTTCTTGACTATTTTTCCAATTTATTTTCCTCGTCACGTCCGGAGATTACTATTGATATGGTTGATTTTATGACGGGGAGATTATCGGCGGAGATGGTGGCTCATTTGGAGAGGCCGTTTATTAAAGAGGAGGTGGAAAAAGCGTTAGGGGAGATGCATCCGGGAAAATCACCTGGGCCCGATGGATTGCCGGCTTTATATTACAAAAAGTTTTGGGGGACGGTGGGTGAGGATATTTGTGAAGTTGTTCTTGATTTCTTGAATCATGGTAGGTTGTCTAAGGGGATTAATTCGACTCATGTGGCTCTTATTCCTAAGACGAAATTTCCGACTAAGATGACTGAATTGAGACCGATTAGCCTTTGTAACGTCTCCTACAAACTCATATCGAAGACGTTAGCTAACCGTTTGAAAGTGATTCTTCCCTCCGTGATCGATGAAAATCAAAGCGCCTTTGTGCCGGGGCGGCTTATTTCCGATAATATAATTTTATCTTCTGAAATGTTCCATTTTATGCGTCAATCTAAAGCAAAGAAAAGAGGTTTCATGGCCTTAAAACTCGATATGAGTAAGGCATATGATCGAATTGAATGGGATTTTTTGGCGTGTATGATGCTTCGCATGGGTTTTCCCGCTATTTTTTTGTTGATCGGATTATGAAGTGTGTAACGACAGTCGAGTATGCTTTTTTAATAAATGGGGAAGTCTCGGATCCTATTGTTCCTTCGAGGGGTCTTCGTCAAGGGGACCCCCTATCTCCATACTTGTTTTTAATTTGTGCCGAGGGTCTTGGTGCTCTTATAAAAAAGGCGCAAGAGGATGGGACTATTCATGGGGTGTCGGTTGCTAGAAGTGCTCCTTTACTTACTCATCTTTGTTTCGCCGACGATAGCATGATTTTTTGTCGGGCTAATGAAGGGGAAGCTGCGGCTATCTTGGGAATCTTGAAACATTATGAGGCTTTGTCGGGTCAAGTGGTAAACATGGATAAAAGTGAAGTTTCTTTTAGTCAGCGACTTTCTTGTGATGTTAAACGGCGTGTTGGTATGGTTTTGGGGTTTAAAGAAGTTTCTAGCCATGATAAATACCTTGGGCTTCCTACACTTTTTAAAAGATCAAAAAAGATTTCGTTCTCCGATATTAAAGAAAGAATTTGGAAGAAATTAAAGGGGTGGAAGGAGAAATTACTCTCTAAAGCGGGTAAAGAAGTTCTTATTAAAGCGGTGGCCCAAGAAATTCCGAATTATGCTATGAGTTGTTTTAAGTTGCCGAAAGTGTTTTGTGAAGATGTCGAGCGTATTATCCGGCATTTTTAGTGGGGTAATTCTAATTCCAAGAGGGGTGTTTCTTGGAAGGCTTGGAAGGACCTTTGTAGGCCAAAAGGTGATGGTGGGATGGGTTTTCGGGATTTGGATCTTTTTAATTCGGCTCTTTTGGCCAAACAATTTTGGAGGATTCATTGTTGTCCGAATTCTTTGTTAGCTCGTGTTTTAAAGGCCCGTTACTTTCCGAATTCTTCTATGTGGGAATCGCCGGTTGGTTTTAATCCTAGTTATTCTTGGAGAAGTATTTGGGGATCGAGGTCGCTTTTGAATCTAGGCGTGAGGTGGAAGGTGGGGAATGGGTGTTTGGTGCGCATTTGGAAAGATGCTTGGCTTGGGGGAGGTGGTTCGGGGCGGATTATTTCTCCTCATAATGTTTTGGACGAGAATGCTACGGTTAATTCTTTGATCGACATTGAAAAGGGTATGTGGAATTTTAATCTTTTATCCGATATTTTTTTACCTATTGATGTTGATAGGATTATTCGTACTCCGATTGGCCCATCTAATTCTTCCGATGAGCGGGTTTGGGCGTTTAGCAAAGATGGTATTTTTCGGGTTCGTGATCTTTATTGGTTGGGGATTCAAAATCGGTCCTATGCTTGTTGTTCTAAAGGGCCCGATTTAGTATGGAATAAAATTTGGAATTTAAAAATTCATCCGAAGGCTAAAATGTTTGTTTGGAGAGCGGTTTGGGACATTCTTCCGAATGATAGGAATCTTTGCAAAAAAGGTATTCCGAATGTCGAAGGGAATGGGTGTTGTAAGAGGTGTGGGCTTGCTGAAACTGGGCTGCATGTTTTATTCCTTTGTGAGTGGGCTCAGCAGGTTTGGCGTCTTGGGCTGGGGGGAGAGGATTTGGGCCGGTTTGCTGATTTCAGGGAGTTATTGGGCTACTGTTTTGAGTTCAAAAGAAAAGAGGAAGTGGAGCTTATTTGTATGATGGCTTGGCAAGTTTGGTGTGCCCGAAATGAATTTTACTTCGAGAATTTTGGTGGGTCCCCGGAATTGTGTTTTAAACGTGCGTGTGATTTGCTTAATGAATTCCGTAAGGCTAATGATTGTGGTTCTAGCCAAAAGGTGCGAAGGCCTAATTTGAAATGGGTCCCCTCCGGAGCCGGGTGGTATTAAAATCAATGTGGATGCCGCGGTTATGAGTGAGGAGGATCGTTTTGGGTTAGGAATTGTGGCCCGTGATAGTGAAGGTCGTGTTATTTTTTCGGCCGCTAAGACCGTTTGGCCGTTTGTCTCGGTGGAACGTGCGGAGTTATGTGCTTTTCTATGGGCCGTGGAGATTGCTTTGGCTCGTAATTGGGCTAATGTCCTTTTTGAAGGGGATGCCCAAGTTGTTGTTAAGGCCCTTCAAGGGGCTATTTCTAGGAGTTTTCATTCTCAAATTGTTGTTGATAATATTCGAGGCCTTGTGTCTAAGATTAGTGGGGCCAAGTTTCTTTTTTGTTTCCGAGACGCTAATTGTGTTGCTCACCGTCTAGCGAGATGGGCTAAGGCGAGTGTTTGTAATAAGGAGTGGTGCGATGGAGGTCCAATCTGGATCTCGGATCTTGTACTTTTTGATTTTGATGAGTAATAAAGTTTAGCCTCGTTCTGATTTTCAAAAAAAAATAGGATTAGTGTTTTATTTATTTTTTTCTCTTTTTGTTCTATGTGTAAATCATTTAATTACAGACTATCAAATTTTTTATTAACTTTATTATTTTTTTGTGAATTTATTAGAATATGGACAATAGAAATAGTTTTCCAGCTGAGCTTTTTAGTGACTATTTTGATCCGCAAATTGATGCTGCCAATCTTAATCAAATTGATCCAAATATTAATAATCACTCGGATGATGGGTCATCAAGCTGTGATACTGTTGGAGATAATGATGGTCATGACATAAGAAAAGACTTACCTTGGCTACACGAGAAGAATATGTTAGTAATTTAGATATTTTCATTTTGATTTATTAGGATTTATTATAAAACTAACTTTAATTTTATTTGAATCTTAGCTTTGATTCAACTGTTGGTAGTCAAGTATCAACAAACATTCGTAATTCATTCAATAAAAAACAAGATCCAACAGGATCAAATTGGAAGGGAGTTACACAAGAAACGAAAGACTTCTACTTTCATGAATTTGAGGTAGTCTTCAATATTAAGTTTAACTTATTCTATTGATTTATCATATTATTTACTAACATTTTGCATCAAAAACATCCAGAAAGAATACAAATGGGAATCAAAATTTAATGCAATCGTTAAGGATCAATGGACAAGAAAGGCTAAAGTGCGTTATGCTGATATGATTTATCGCTATCGAAAAGCCTCAGAAAAGGATCCCAATTATATTCCAAAATCTGTAGATCCTAGCTCATGGGCGGCATGGAAAAAAGCTTGGAAAAGTCCTGAATTTGAGGCAGCAAGTTCAAGAAACTCTACAAATCGATGTAGAGGAAGAGATAAAGCTGAGTCAACTCACATTGGAGGTTCTGTATCACATGCGAGAACCATGCGGAAGCTGGTAAGTTATATCTAGTTGCATGTTGCCTGCTAGTTCTAAGAAGTCAAAGAGTTGATGTTGTCATCATGGTCTGCTAGCATAGGGGGATTCTTGTTTTCATGTTAGAGAATTGCATGCCTGCTAGTTCTAAGAAGTCAAAGAGTTGATGTTGTCATCATGGTCTGCTAGCATAGGGGGATTCTTGTTTTCATGTTAGAGAATTGCATGCCTGCTAGTTCTAAGAAGTCAAAAAATATCTAGTTGCATGTTTAATGTTTTATTAAATGATTATTATCGTTCTAATATTTCTTTATCCGGAAATTGCAAGGGGAAGTCGACCTCCATCTTATGAGGTCTTCGTAAAAACACATGGCTTGATCGATGATGAAACCGGGATTGCTAAATGGACCAACGACAAGGCTAAAAAAATTCATGTAATGAGACATTTTTATTTTTGCAATACTATAATATTAGTTATTTATTTAACAGCTATTTTAATATGTCTTTTGTTAAATTGAAGGAAGAGTATGTTCGCATTCATTCTGTGAATGGTGAACGCGACGTCAACCAAATTTATTTGGAAGCTGTAAAGAATGTAGATGCGGCATCTGAGAAAAAAAAAGAAAAGAAAAGAAGTTTTTGGAGTGGGGTCCGCCTCACAAATATATAATCCTAGCGGTGACAGTCCAATTTCATCACAGTATTCTAACACACAGGCTGAATATGATTCTATTCTTGATTCAAAAATGACAGAGTTTGAGGAAAGACAAAAACAAGCCTTTGATCGGTTGCGCGAAGAGCTTCGTCAAGGTTTCAACAATGCTGCGATTGAAAATCATACAAGGACAATTAACACAATAAGTAACGAAAGGAAACAAATGCTTCAATTTATACATCAACATTATCAGCCGCGCCGAGCTTCTCATTCTTAGTTTAATTTATCGTAATGTCAATGTATAATTATTTTAGAAGTAATTTGGCAAACACTTGTCATTTATGAAGTATCATTTAGTAAATTCATTTGTCATTTCTATTTTTCATGTTTATTTATTTTATGTATAAGAAGTTAAAATACCTAAATACTAAAATTTAAATCATAAACTATACCGCGACAAACATATATTGCGACGTAATTCCTGCAAATAACACATACCAGGCTGCGATGAAAATTGCGACGGAAGAAGTCGTCGTAATTAATCCCTTACAAAACTGACAGGCTGCGATGGAAATTGCGACGGAAGAAGTCGTCGCAATTAATCCCTTACAAAACTGACGTTGACATATACTTTGTTGGGTGCGATGAGAATAGTGATGGAACGAATCGTCGCAAATATCTTGACATATCTGCGACAACATTTGCGAGTGTATCCGTCGTCGCTATTCTCTGCGACGGATTTTGGGTTTTAGCGAAGAACTTCTTCATGTGCTATATAGCGATGGAGTTTGCGACGATAATGACCTTTGCGACAACTAGTATAGCGACGGACGTTTCAGTCGCAAATTCCGTCTCAATATGCTCATTGCGACAATTTTTAAGAGGAAAACCGCTGTCGCTATTTCTTCATTCCTTTGTAGTGAATATTGAAGAAATGCATGCAGCACAAATGAAGGAGATGTAAGTAAATTCCCAGTTTTTCATTTTTCTTGATTGTAGTTGATAGAATATGGACTGTCTGTAAGGAGATCATGTTGAATTATATACGAATGGTGTGTTTGGTATTCACATTTCAAGAAGTTGGTAACGAAATGTATTACTCTTTCCTTTTGTTTGGTAATTTTTCTCTCTTCCATTTACATTTCTTGGTGGTAAAGGGAATACATTAAAATGTTACCGGTGGTGAATAAGCAATATGAATCTAAGGTAAACAGAAAACATAAAGTTGGCTACCACCTCCCTATTACTCACTGTGATTCTCAATTTCATTCACAAACCAAAACTATGGATTTGCTTTATTAGAAAGCATTGATGATTTGCTATAAAAATTTTAGGCATCTTGAAGTGTTCCCTTTTCATTTCATTTTCATTTATATACCAAACATCCCATAATTTTGCTTGTTTTTAGACATTGAATTGATTTTTTTTTTGTGTAGTTGAAAATAACATTACAAATGGTTTTTTGAGGTTGTTTTACAAAATATAGTTATTGAAAATGTATTATAGTTTAGATAAAAAGAAGAAATTTTAGGTCAGAAAAACAAAATAGAACTCATTGTTATATGTTCTGGAAAACCTCTTTAAATACTACATTTCTTGTTGTTCGACTAATTTGACCTTCCTTATCACATATCATAATTTTTAATCCTTTTCTAGATTTGACCCTTGAAATTGCTACATATAGTTGACCATGACTAAAAACTCGTCTTGGAAGATAGAGTCCAACTTGTGAGAGAGATTGACCTTGGCTCTTATTGATTGTCATAGGAAAACAAAGAACCACTGGGAATTGTCTTCTTTGCATCTGAAATGGAAGACTATTATCTGATGGGATTAAAATCATGTGAGGTATGAATACTGTATGCCCAATATTGCATCCTGTTATGATTTTAGTCTCAATAACATGACTGCCTAGTCGACACACTTGAAGTCTTGTATCATTGCAAAGACCTTCCTGTTTATTAATATTTCGAATGAGCATAATGGGAACACCAACCACTACAACAAATTTAGCTTTGTGCGACATTTGATTTAGTGGCATTAAAAAAATGCCACTAATTCATATTTATTAGTGTAATAATTATCGATTTATATTTTAAGTTTCACACAAAGTGATTTAGCGACACTTAATTTTGTCTTTAGTGGCATATCTAATTGTCACTATAGCCTATAGTGGCATTTGTGAGAAATGTCACTAGATTCTATGTCGCTAAAAGCTTTAGTGTGACTTTTTAATATGCTGCTAAAGAGTCTAATAAATGTCACTAAATCCTCTATATACACTATAAGATATTTGAAATTTTGACATTTAAATTAAATATCGCTAAATATATCCCACTAAAAGCAATTATGTTGTAGTGAACCTTTAATATCAACTTGTGGTTAGGTAATCTAGAGCATTTAACGTTATTCAGAAAATCGGGTGAATATAGATCACTTGCCCCTGCAGTTGCATCAGCATGTGAGATTCTCTTTGAACTGTAATATACTTTTTCCTCTCCTTCTATTTGCATTAGCATGTATTCATTCACCATGTCTACAACTTCATGTGTAGGAGCAAGTATAACTCTTTCCTGAAAATATCCTGCATCCCCTAGGAGAGCTTGTATCATGGGGTATGTACATTCTACCAAGGTTGTCAGGATCGGGATTCTACTTAGGATCGTTGAGGGGGTAGGATAAAAATCGGTAGAATCGGATCATAGGATCGTGTCATCCTACAAATATACATTGAAATGGTTTAAATAACTGATTTTCAATGAAATTTGTTTTTGTTATAGTTTTAACGTTTAAGATTATACTTATTTGCATTCAATTAATAAGTTTTGTAAAAGAATATCTTTAATAACCATTTTTTTGATGCAAATCAAGAAAAACTTGAATTTTAGTTAAATTAATATAATTGTTTAGATAAATACATATATAAATAAGTAAAATCTAGATTGTATAAATTTTTTTTATGATTGACAATACCCTTATAGGATCGAATCGTAAGATCGTAGGATCATAGAATCGTGTTATGATCCCACCACTTAAATCTTCGAGCTACGTAGGATCGTACGATTCTACCATCATTAAGATCCTAACTACGATCCGGATCGATCGCCTAATTTTGGATCGTAGGATCGTAGAATAGTTGCTCAAGATCGAGATTTTGATAACCATGCATTCTACTATTGAAGCTATTGGATCATTTTTTTGTGTCTTTTAATGAGAATGTTATCAAGTATTTCAATGATTACTTCTCCATCATATGGTTCTCCTAGACGACCATCCCCAACTTTTAATATCCACTCAGAAAATTCTTTTATTTCATTGACTATAACATCATTTTTATTACCTTGAAGTCTCATGTTCTGTGTTAACTTCAAAACCTTACAATAACTCCATAAGTATGAAGAATTTATTGTGGAGAAAACAATATCTTGTCTGGTACCCTTTGGAATGACATGTAAGATTTACTGAAAATCGCCTCCAAAAACAACCACTTTTCCACCAAACGGAACATTATATTTTGATTCAACATAACATCGTAAAATGTCCCTTATAGTTCTATCTAAAGCTTCGAAACAAAATCTGTTAATCATGGGAGTTTCGTCGCAAATTAAAAGTTTGGTATTGCTTATAAGTTGAGCCAACTTTGTCCCTGGTCTAATATTGCATGTCGAGTCTTGAATGTGCAGTTCTCCCTCCTGAGATAAGTAGCGAAGCAATCCCACTCAAAGAAACTATCAAAGCAATTTGACCTCTAGAATGTATAGTTGTCGCTAAAGTTCTCCAAATATAAGATTTTCCTGTACCTCCACGTCCATAAAGGAAAAATACACCGCCTTCTCCTCTAGATACAACATTCATTATTGTATCATACACATCTTTCTACTCATCTGTTAAAAACGAAAACAGATCTTTGTGCTCGTTTTGTAAAGATGTTATATCATAATTGAGCTCTTGTTGGATCAGGTTGTTTTGAGTTTCATAAATAACCATGTCCTTTGGGTAAGGCATATGTGGGTGTCGTTTAAGACTATGCCCAACATTCATTAAAAGCTTCTCAATCTCGTACAGTGCATAATTTTTAATCTGGTCGTTACTAAGACGCAAGTCTATGTAAAAAGAAACCAACATAATTATTAACAAATATTTCAATACTAAAAATCAATTTGCAAGCAATCTTCAAAAATTTATAATCTTGACTTTTTGAAATGTAACACGAAAGTAAATGATATAATTAAAATAAATTTAAATATTTAGTTTAGAGAAGAAGTGTACCATATATTCTAAGAATATTTATTTGTTTGTGAAGAATATCATCAGATAGAAATAGCCATGTCTGATCCCACACTAACTCTGGCTTACTTAGGCTGTTAGATGCAAGAAGCATTGCAAACAAAGATCGTAGAAAATGAGTCGTTCCCTAAAAGCTTGCCTCTTTTATTGCTTCAATGTACTCCTTATCATCATCTAACAATCCTAATGTATAACATGCGTCTTTGAAGGAAGTATATACGACCCCATCAACTGTACGCATGTCCTCAAAACACGTAGGTCCTCTAACTTTGTTCAGTAGAATACCCAAATAGTAGAGATCACCACACGCAATAGGAACATGGTGAATCCTTCCAATGGAGAAGCGACTTGTTTTTCTTTTATGCCATTCTTTTAAATCTTTCTTCCAAACAAATTTTGTTGGAAATTCAACATATGTTAAATTCCTCCCATCGGGATTTTTTTTTATTAAAATCCATCCATCTTAAAAACATTGATCCGTCAATTCCAGGACGATTGATAATGGGATCAATTGAATCCTCTTCTCTATATACAATACTTTGTTCACCATCAAGGTGGAAACTCAATCTCTCTACTAAAGGATATCTGTAGTGTAACAACCCGTCTTTCTCAACAAGGAAAAGGTTTGCAGAAAAATCATTTTAGAAGGTTGTCACTTACTCTTATATAATTAAGAACAATATAAACCTAACAAGAAACCATGTGGCATAGAAAGTCCTAGAGTCCACTCTCACACTTCCAGCCCACACGGTAGTGATCATGTGACCAACTGTGTAAAAATATAAAACCACAATCAGTGGGGAGTAACTAGCTGCCCTTTCCAATCATAAAACACATAACAATATCATTTCCAATTACATAGAAGTTTAAACAATTACAAATTAGTTATATGAATAAATAAATCCAACTTAAAACCAGTTTTCGAGTGAAAAGCAAATTTAAAATAATTAAAGCTTTCAAACTACATAACTTTCCTAAATTAATTTAAATTACTTAGTAA
Source organism: Amaranthus palmeri (assembly GCA_019776075.1). Classification (NCBI taxonomy): domain Eukaryota; kingdom Viridiplantae; phylum Streptophyta; class Magnoliopsida; order Caryophyllales; family Amaranthaceae; genus Amaranthus; species Amaranthus palmeri. The sequence continues at coordinate 45,824 of JAAKBH010000620.1, read as the reverse complement.
ATCGAATAAGAATATACGGTATCAAAAATTCCAAAACATAATTAACAAGTGGAGAAGGAACGGACGCCGGTGCTAGATGCCCACAAGATGGCCTTACACAAACACCTCCTAAGGTTTGCCGGGCGAACCCCAGTCTATAAAATAGACCTGTCTAAGAATGACCAATTCTCCGCTAGCAGCGGATGCCTCCTTTGCCTTACACCACTGGGTACCGGGACGACAGCAATTAACCCAGGTATATATATGTATTAGCATGTTCTAACCATTTAGAGATGCCAAAACAGGCCTTACACTCTTATGGCACCTTACTCGCACAAAATATATAATCCAAAACTTTAGATGTAAAATCATTATTGCAAACGTTCATGAGATGCCAAATAGGCCTAACACTCAGAACCATCATCAAAATACTTAAGACAAATATACTTTATCAAATAAATTTATTTAAAATATAAAACTTTCTACCAAATAAATTCCATGTAATAAATTCCAATTTTTATTTAAATACCAAAAGTCCAAAATTATTGTTATGAGTAATGTCTAAGTTTGGGAATAAAGTCAACTCTAAATTTGGCCAAGCCAACAAAAGTCAACCATATTACTAACTCTTGGCAAAGAAGTACTAATGAGGTTGTTATTCTACTCAAAAGTACAACCGTGTCAACAACACTCCTAACACATTAAAAAAAGATAAATAAATAAATATATATAACCCAATAAGTCTTATTGTATCAAAATATATCCATTTTTGATTCAAAACTATTATTTAACAAAACTTAATAATTTCCCCTTATCCCGACGTACTTGCATTCATGAAAACATAAATAAATAAATAAATAAATAAATAAATAAATTATATGTTTATACATAAATATATATTTTTGTTTGAACCGATTTGAAGCAAAAGCAAATGGAAGCCGAAATGTCAAACGATACTCTTAAATGCCTAAACTAGATTATTCTTTTAAATTATTTTTATCCAACATTTCTTAATTAATAACAATCTCATCCTACCGTAAAAGTCCTTTAGCATTATCACATTTTCTTTAACTTATAATGTCTACCTTCTTACAACTTATCTATTATTACTATTTTGTTAATTGTTATTAGTACTTCTAGACCCTTTGATAAGATATTGTCGAGATGATTAAGCATCTGGCCTATTTCATATACGATGAACATTCCACCAAATATTAATTAAAATTATGAATCGGGTTAATTGACAAATGAATTAATAAGTACGGCACGACAAATATAAAAATAACGCATACAACAAATAGTTTATTTACGTAATGCAAACATAATATTAAACATGATTTTGACACAAAAAAAATATTAAGTAATTTAACGTGGATTATTTTAATCCCTAAAATATTTATAACTAGTTTTTCATGTCTAAATGATTCATATAAATAAAAGTGACATTATATGTGAATTAAAAAAAATAGAGAGGGTGAACTAGTATTTTTTTTTTTTTTGAAAATTAGGAATTATATATATTAAAAGAGTTGAAAGAAAACACCAACACTGAAGCTTGGGAACCCCAAATCCTCCGGCATAAAATAACCTCGAGGGGAAAAAAGCCATTGAAAGAGAGGGCCAAGCAACAGGCCACTCAGAACAGCATAGGAGTGGACTATTACTACAAGAGAATGAATAAATAGCGACAATGGTTTTCCTCGCAAAAACTGTCGCAATGAGCATATTGCGACGGAATTTGCGACAGAAACGTCTGTCGCTATACGAGTTGTCGCAAAAGGCATTGTCGTCGTAAACTCCATCGCTATATAGCACATGAAAAAGTTCTTCGCTAAAACCTAAAATCCGTCGCAGAGAATAGCGACGACGGATACACTCGCAATTATTGTCGTAGATTTGGCAAGATAATTGCGACGATTCATTCCGTCACAATTCTCGTCGTACCCAAGAAAGTAAATGTCAACGTCTTTATTCGTCAGTTTTGCACGAAATTAATTGCGACGACTTCTTCCGTCGCAGCTTGGAATGTAATATTTGCAGGATTTGCATCACAATATATGCTTGTCGCGATATAGTTTATGATTTAAATTTTAGTACTTAGGTATGTTTAACTTTTAATACCTAGCTTTAAAATAAATAAAGATGAAAAATAGAAAAGACAAATGAATTTACTAAATGATACTTCATAAATGACAAGTGTTTCCCAAATTACAACTAATAAAATAATTATACATTGACATTACGATAAATTAAAATAAGGATGAGAAGCTTGGCGCGGCTGATAATGTTGATGTATAAATTGAAGCATGTGTTTCCTTTCTATATTTATTGTGTTGATTGTCGTTTTATGATTTTCAATCGCAGCATTGTTGAAACCTTGACAAAGCTCTTCGCGAAACTGATCTAGGGCTTGTTTTTGTCTTTCCTCAAACTCTGTCATTTTTGAATCAAGAAATAGCCATAGAATTAGGGATTAAAAAACTAATTAAATGTTACAAACAAAAAAAAACTTTTAAAAACAATCATAATGGACAAAATGGTTTCATAACCATCATCATGAACAAGAAAAATTACGTCAAAAAAGCAATTAAAAAAAAGCATCATACGCGAAAATTACATAAATAAAATGAAAAATAACAAACAAAAATTTAATGAACATCATAAAAAAACGAGTGGAAGAAGAACATGTAAATTTAATAAAATAACACATAATCGTGAAAATACCTTAAATTTGATGAATTATGCCGAAAAATAACAAAAATTTGTGTTTCTAAGACTTAAAATCCGGTGGAGAAAGAGTCAGAATGGAGGAATTAGAGTAAGTGGAGGTTTTAGAGACTAGGGCAAAACATCATGGCAAGGAAAATGGAGATAAAAGGTAATGCAACCGTTGCATTTCTTGCTTTTATGGGGTACGGATTTGCGACAACACAAGGCGTCGCAAATTTAAATATGAAATTGCGACAATTGTGCGACAAATTAATTAATCGCAACAATGCTAAGTGAATTTGCGAAGCATTTGTTGACGAATGTGTTCATCGCTAACAAAATTTATTGCGACGACTACATTTTTTGTCGCAATTCTGTCGCAACATTTGAAAGTGCGCGACGATCTTTTGTTCCATCGCAAAAATCGTCGCAATTATCAAAAAAAATGCGACGGAAAATTGTCATCGCAATTTGACCGTCGCTATTTCAACTTTTCATTGTAGTGTTATGTATCACCGTAAAGTTTCCGAAAAGACGGCTACTACACCTAAAACACCAAAGAGGAAAAAATCTAGCAAAACAAAACCAAATACAGGCTATTACACCTAATACACCAAACTAGAATGGAAAAAAACGAGACATAGCAACACCATGAAACGTCGGCACCATGAGATCCAGCTTTCTCTAGGCCTTCCGCCGCCTAACACACCATAAAGTAAAACAAAGTGAAACAGCACCAGACAGCACCACCACAACTCGTCCAGGAGTCAATAATGCACCCCGATCTTCCAAGATGATCCTCCAAGAGACCAACCAAGATAGCGAGAGCTCCACAATATTCACCACCACTACTATAACACCCCTTACACACCATACCATAATGAATCTTCATCACCAAAAGCCCACCATACCAAACTACTCTAAAAAAACCATCTCTATATAATATTAACCCTTCAAAAGCCTTGCAAAGATTAATCCCTCAATCCAAGTATACAACTCCTAAAGATTTCTCATGCCTTAATTTACACTTGCTTGTTACAAGATTTTTAGATGAAAATATATAGAAGTAAATTTCTATATTATACAAATAGGCATAATAGAACTTGTAATAGGAAGAAAAGAAAAGAATTAATAAAATCCAAATGATGCCGTGGGTTTTCTTTTACCAAAAATCAACCTATCACATTTCTTTTATACTACATAGATGATAGTTGAAAGGTTATAAAATTTATTTATTTTTTTTAATTAATCAAAATTCATTTAAATTTTCTTATTCTAATTTAATTATGTGTTTTAAAGTAGAATATGAAGTGAAAGGTTTTATTATAATAATATTAATTACCATAATTTTAGTTATTATCCCTAGTGACCCTAATCATTTAGATGACCTTTTCAAACATGTACTATATACAACACTTACTATTCAAAACTAATCTAGTAATAATAAATTTAGTTAGCCCCTTAACTAAATGGAACTAGTATGAGACTATTATATTAATTTTACCCACTTTAAAATACAATTAAAAGTAATTTATTTATTACGGAATACCATATCACGACAAACTATATTATAAAGCTTACCCAAAATTTTGTGGTGTTACATGTAGTGAATATCGAAAGTAAACATTCTCCGCTCTGCTTCATAAGGTGAAATATATCTGCAATCATATATAGTAGCTTTTAATTTCATCAACTACTTCCTTTGTAGTTTCATCTCCTCCATTATGACTAATAGTATTTCATAGATCTTGATTGATTGCACCATTCAACATTGATGTGGGCCTGATATTTCAACAAAGGATTTGGATTATAAGGAACCACAAATCGATTATCCACTGTAATTCCATTTTTCTCAACTACATTTCCATTACTCGCCTCCTATAAATAGGTTAATTAACCATCTTCATCTACGCTTGTATGTGCTTGAAATTGTCTGGGAAATTTCTTTGTACACATATTGTCCCTCATTCATGGTGATTTTTATTTAAAGTTCCACATGGACCATGTATCATGAAAGTTGAAACGACTTTATACAATTCAGGAATTTCTTCTTCGTTAGGAATCTCTGCACTTATTATCTTATCAATGTCATCTGCAGTTGGAAACTTATCATCACAATGCATAAAAGTAGAATATGTGCATGAGGAAGCCCACGCTTTTGGAATTCCACGGTATAAACAACTGGGAATAAAGTTAACAACATGTGTATTAAATTTTCGCAATTTCTACAAAAAAAAAAAAAAACAATTGCTAATCTGTTTTTTCATATATACTAAATAATCATTTAATCATAGTTTGAAAAGTATTAATCATAGTTTGAAAAGTATGTTGTTTTTGTCATCTTTAATTTAAGGGAATTCAAAAGATAATTGAATTACAAATAAATAACTAAATCATTTCATACTATATAGTTGTATTTTAATGGAAATAAAATTGGATAAAGCTTACTCACCCGCTTGAACCCGTCAAAAAATCTTTTTTTCCTTTAGATCTTTAATTAGCTGATCTAACTCCATTTTAAACACTCGACACACAATATCAGGCCTATCTTCGGGATTTATATTCCCTTTTGTAAGAAATCTTGTAATTTCAGGCCATTTGGAATTGCATGTAAACGTTATGAATAAATTAGGATAACCATAATACTTGCATAGAGCCATTGCATATAAATAATTCTGCACCATGCATCTTGCACCTCAAGTGAATGTAGATGGAAGCACTATAGGTTCTCCTATGGAAGATGGGTTAGAGTTTCCAGTTATTGATGCTGTTATTAAATTGTTGTACGATTCTGCTCGAAGTTTTTTCTGATTAAAACGAACAAATGACAATCATTGTATAAGCATCAACCAAAAATTGTTGGAATAAGCCGAATAACTATCTAGATTTTATAATTGTTGTTGCTTCATTCAATCTCTCTTGAATTCTAAATGCAAAGAACTCTCTCATAGCGTCATCATTGATATTTGCTAGTGGAATATCAACCCTATTTCAGATATGAAACAAGAAAGTACGCAAGGCACGTGAGATACCTGAAGTAGAAGCTGTGTGGTGGTCAAACGTCGTTCAAGTTGTGAAGCGACACATTCTGAAAGCAGCACGTTTGTCCTACACAACAACAAGTTAGCCTAGCCCCGGGGGTTTTCCCGGAAACCCTCTCCGACGCTCAAGTCAGATAGCGGAATAGGGGAAAAATAAGTGAAATATGATTAGAAATGAGTAAGTAAGGGTGTTTAGTGTGGTTGTTTATCACCTGAGAAATGTGACTACGGGAAGTAATGGTTGTTAATGGTGGTGAGTATAGATTTTGGCAGAGTTTCGGTCTGATAATAAGGCTTAGGCCCTCGAAATCACCCAATGTGACTCTTTTATAACCATCGGGTGGTGATTACCCAATGGTGGTTACTTCTGCAGGAGAAGTGGGAGACATGGGTGTAACACCCCCATAATTAGGCCAAATTTTAATAAAGATTTTTAAGGAAAACATAAACCAAAGCCTAATCACAGAAGCGTTACCGCCACATCTATCCCTGATGAGGAATAAATGTAAGGCTAAACAACTATATAAAATAATCCTATACAATTTATGATCTATACAATTTTTACAACTGGAGGTGAAATTTTAACAGAGACGTGACTAAAACTAATAAAACTAATTAATTGCCTAGGTGAACCTCACTCTACGATCCCCGCGCGGTCAATCACCTGCAAAAAATAAGAATACAAGAAAACAAGGGAAAACTCCCAAAATCAGATAAACTGAGTAATTCCAACTCCATCCCGTAAAACAGTTTATTAGTTTGAAAATAATTTAAGAAAAACAAAATGTAATTGAGTTGAAATAATTGTAGAAAATAAAATATTATCAAGCTGAGTTAAATATCAAATTTATGAGTATAAAATAAAATAAAACATAAGCCAATTAATTAATTTGATATTTAATAATGACCACACATATATCCAATTTTAATTTGAGGGAACGAGAACGCCAGTAGGCCGAGGCTTTACCCCTATAGCTACTTCATCAAGAGGTCGTCACCCCAAAATAATTCATCAAGGCCAGCAGAGTAGTCTCAGGTAACCCTAATGTGCACACCCCTTCTACTTGGATCACAACAAATAGAAGGAAGACCAAAAATCGTATCGAGCATCAAAAATAATAATAATAACCTGTCGGCAGCTATACTAACCAAACAGGGCAACCTGTTCATCACTCTTATACTTGGATCACAGCAAATATAAGAGTTTCATTCCCATCGTTACACTTTACGTGATTTAATATATTTTAATAATTGTTCGCGAGCACATAAACATATAGTCAAACATTACATTATACATTTTATGTAAAATGATTGTAAATTTTCTCAATAAATATATTTCAGGAATATCCATCTGAAATCTCATCCAACAAATCACCATTTTATTATCAATTTGGTGATAACAACAATTAATATCATAAGTATTTCATTTTCGACCAAAATCGTCTTTTAAAACCATAATTAAAATAATAATATAACTTTCATAAAATAATAAGATGAATATTTTTCTATCAAATTTAAAACCATATCAAACTTGGTTATTAAAATAATAATACAAGTTTTATCAAAATAAATAATTTTTTTAAACTCAAGGTTTGACAAAAATAATATTCAAGATAAATTTAAGAATTAAATTTATAAAACATAATGTCACAAAATAATATCATACCAAAACATGTAACACATTAAAACGAATTAATATCACATAACACATAATACTAACGGGATAATCCTAATTAGATGGACATCGGAAATTACCTTGTGAAAAGAGCCCTAGAACATAAATGTATGCTCATATCAAACTTCTTTTAAGATCTTGACTTTAAAGTATGATTATAGTTTAGAATTTGTATATATTTGATATTTAAAGAATGAAAATACTATAATGGAGATCAAAAAGAATTTGATAATAGGTGTAAAGAAAGAAAAATGGTGAATGAGAGTATAAGAATTAGAATGAGAAGAGAGAAAACTGATTTAGAGAAATATTTTATCAGTATATAATGAGATAGGTTAATATAATTAGGAAAAAGTGGGAAAGATGATTGAGTTTAATGGGGAGTTATTTTAGGAATGGGGAGGAAGGAAGGATTGAGATGCAAGAAAGATATCAGTTTTATAAACTGATTCACGGTTTATTTCCTCTTCAAAAACTAATTTTCAGTTTTTGTAAATAAAATCAGTTTTTAAAATTTTCTAAAAATCAGTTTGAAAGTTTTCTAAAAAAAAAAGTCAGTTTTAAAGTTTCTGAAATATCCGTTTTAGGATTTTCTAAAATATCAGTTTTAAAATTTTCTAAAATATCAGTTTTAAAATTTTCTAAAATGTCAGTTTTAAAATTTTCTAAAATTTCAGTTTTAAAATTTTCTAAAATGTCAGTTTTAAAATTTTCTAAAATATCAGTTTTAAAATTTTCTAAAATATCAGTTTTAAAATTTTCTAAAATCTCTGAAAAGTTTTAAAATAATTTTATTTTTTTTTCTTTTAAAAAAAACGTGAGATTACATACACTCCCCCTTAAAACAAAAGTTCGTCCTCGAACTTAAAGCCAAATCTCATAAACACTGATATACTTTGATTAGATGGTTTTATAGTCATATTCTACCCTACTTTAAGAAGTTTCGTCCTCGAAACTTAACCGATAACATACTAATCAAAATTAAAAACATAGGACATTAACACACTAACATAATATGTGAAAGGGTTTGGGTTGGGTGGGTCGCTTCTCACAGCAACATGCAAATGATAATATATTTTAAGATAAATCAAAGACAAAATAACAATAAATATAAGCAATCAAACAATACATATAAATCAAGCACTTCAATTACGTATCCCATCGTATCCCACGCTCAAAACTTATTATATTTAAAATTATTTAATTAATTTATTTACCTTAAGTTCAATTTAATTTCTAATAATTTATCTATTAAAATTAATCAATTTTAACTGAATATTGCCCAAACGATCTTTAACCTAAGCTCTGATACCACTTTGTAACACCCCCATAATTAGGCCAAATTTTAATAAAGATTTTTAAGGAAAACATAAACCAAAGCCTAATCACAGAAGCGTTACCGCCACATCTATCCCTGATGAGGAATAAATGTAAGGCTAAACAACTATATAAAATAATCCTATACAATTTATGATCTATACAATTTTTACAACTGGAGGTGAAATTTTAACAGAGACGTGACTAAAACTAATAAAACTAATTAATTGCCTAGGTGAACCTCACTCTACGATCCCCGCGCGGTCAATCACCTGCAAAAAATAAGAATACAAGAAAACAAGGGAAAACTCCCAAAATCAGATAAACTGAGTAATTCCAACTCCATCCCGTAAAACAGTTTATTAGTTTGAAAATAATTTAAGAAAAACAAAATGTAATTGAGTTGAAATAATTGTAGAAAATAAAATATTATCAAGCTGAGTTAAATATCAAATTTATGAGTATAAAATAAAATAAAACATAAGCCAATTAATTAATTTGATATTTAATAATGACCACACATATATCCAATTTTAATTTGAGGGAACGAGAACGCCAGTAGGCCGAGGCTTTACCCCTATACCTACTTCATCAAGAGGTCGTCACCCCAAAATAATTCATCAAGGCCAGCAGAGTAGTCTCAGGTAACCCTAATGTGCACACCCCTTCTACTTGGATCACAACAAATAGAAGGAAGACCAAAAATCGTATCGAGCATCAAAAATAATAATAATAACCTGTCGGCAGCTATACTAACCAAACAGGGCAACCTGTTCATCACTCTTATACTTGGATCACAGCAAATATAAGAGTTTCATTCCCATCGTTACACTTTACGTGATTTAATATATTTTAATAATTGTTCGCGAGCACATAAACATATAGTCAAACATTACATTATACATTTTATGTAAAATGATTGTAAATTTTCTCAATAAATATATTTCAGGAATATCCATCTGAAATCTCATCCAACAAATCACCATTTTATTATCAATTTGGTGATAACAACAATTAATATCATAAGTATTTCATTTTCGACCAAAATCGTCTTTTAAAACCATAATTAAAATAATAATATAACTTTCATAAAATAATAAGATGAATATTTTTCTATCAAATTTAAAACCATATCAAACTTGGTTATTAAAATAATAATACAAGTTTTATCAAAATAAATAATTTTTTTAAACTCAAGGTTTGACAAAAATAATATTCAAGATAAATTTAAGAATTAAATTTATAAAACATAATGTCACAAAATAATATCATACCAAAACATGTAACACATTAAAACGAATTAATATCACATAACACATAATACTAACGGGATAATCCTAATTAGATGGACATCGGAAATTACCTTGTGAAAAGAGCCCTAGAACATAAATGTATGCTCATATCAAACTTCTTTTAAGATCTTGACTTTAAAGTATGATTATAGTTTAGAATTTGTATATATTTGATATTTAAAGAATGAAAATACTATAATGGAGATCAAAAAGAATTTGATAATAGGTGTAAAGAAAGAAAAATGGTGAATGAGAGTATAAGAATTAGAATGAGAAGAGAGAAAACTGATTTAGAGAAATATTTTATCAGTATATAATGAGATAGGTTAATATAATTAGGAAAAAGTGGGAAAGATGATTGAGTTTAATGGGGAGTTATTTTAGGAATGGGGAGGAAGGAAGGATTGAGATGCAAGAAAGATATCAGTTTTATAAACTGATTCACGGTTTATTTCCTCTTCAAAAACTAATTTTCAGTTTTTGTAAATAAAATCAGTTTTTAAAATTTTCTAAAAATCAGTTTGAAAGTTTTCTAAAAAAAAAAGTCAGTTTTAAAGTTTCTGAAATATCCGTTTTAGGATTTTCTAAAATATCAGTTTTAAAATTTTCTAAAATATCAGTTTTAAAATTTTCTAAAATGTCAGTTTTAAAATTTTCTAAAATTTCAGTTTTAAAATTTTCTAAAATGTCAGTTTTAAAATTTTCTAAAATATCAGTTTTAAAATTTTCTAAAATATCAGTTTTAAAATTTTCTAAAATCTCTGAAAAGTTTTAAAATAATTTTATTTTTTTTTCTTTTAAAAAAAACGTGAGATTACAATGGGAGTTGAGAGTCCCTAAATCTGATAACTGCAGCGGTTATCTGGAGGATAAGGGCAGCTGTGGGGTAACTGCTTGGCGGTTATCCTTGCAGGAAGGGAGGAAGTCTGATTTTGACTGGAGCTGATTAAGGTTTACTGAAAGGTAGACCAAACTTCTTGACTTAGTCAACGGAGCCAGACCTTATCCATAACATTTAGCCCCACGCATGAAAGATGATGTGAGGATCAGAATCAGACGTAACTTCTTGCTTTATGCGAAACAATTCTTAAAATGCACCGTGGTATCGTTGGACCAGGGTACAGTGAGTTGATGTCCCCTGTGTTTTCCTTTTGCATTTTAGCCCCAAGACCGTAGAGGCCTAGGTCTTTCCCTGGTATATTTTGATGAACCTTGTACATAAATCTTGGAGAAATTTCAAAGGATCCCTGTGCCAAAAATAGGATCCGAAAGAATTTTGAACTGTACCCGAGGTACCACGGACTGTTGTTATGATGTGAATCTTCAAGACTGATCATATATCCCGGGATTTTATTATGCAAGCCGTGGCATCATATGGGGAGCAAAGTAGAAATACTTAGAATTTTTTTCGTTTCATGAGGGACCAAGAAAAGGGGTCTGAATGAAATTTAGGACGTTGCTGCGGTGCTCCGGATACACTAACGTGACAACATCTCGATACATAATCCCCTAGCTGATACACTGAGGTTTACCGTGGGAAAGCTCCGGTCATGTTTGGAGAAGACTTTAAATATTTTTCATCTATTTTCATCTTGAGACCAAAAACAGGGTCCGAATGAAAATCCTCCTTCTACGACGGTACGCCGGTGAAAGAATGAAAGTACTTAGAGAAATTTGGCATGGTATCCCTTTGAGGACCAAAAACAGGGTCCGAATGAATTGTCTTCTATGGCGGTGGTACACCGGGGCAAAAATTATACTTAGAAGAATTATGGCTTTCATCATGTTGAGGACCAAAAACAGGGTCCGTATGAAATTTCTTCTATGCCAACGGTGCCGCGGATAATATAATGATTTACTTAGAATATTTTCGTTCCCTATCCTGTTTGGTTCAAAAACAGGGTCCGAATGAAAATCCTTCTTGTACCACGTACAAATATCTCATGCTTAGAAAATTTTAGCCCCAAGACCATCCTTGGTATAAAAACAGGGTCCGAATGAAATTTCTTCATGAGCCACGGAATTCTATTCCATACTAAGAATATTTTAGCCCCAATACCATCCTTGGGCTAAAAACAGGGTCCGAATGAAATTCCTTCTTCAGCTACGGACAAGTATCTCATACTTAGAATATTTTAGCCCCAAGACCATTCTTGGGCTAAAAACAAGGTCCGAATGAAATTCCTTCATGTAAGGCGGATCTCACTCAAGTGTCTTTTCACTTGCTTTTCCGGGGTAAACTTCTGACATGAATAGTGTCTTGGTAGTTGAGCATTTATTGACCCTATAAATGGTTTTAGGTGAGTGAAACTCTGGTTACTTGTTTGACTTGAATTCTTCACAAATTAATCTTAGAGAGAGAAAGCTAGAGAGAGACGCTCTGACATCCAACAAATTCTTCAATTTCTGACAAGTTTTCAAGAACACAAACAAGGTATTCCTAAAATTTCCTCAAAATTTTCGATTGAATATTGATTTTTGATTGATTTTTACTTGAATATCTTCATTTTTCTCTTGATCTTCAACCTGTTCTTGATGTTCTTGAATAAATTCATGAATATCTTTAATGTGTTCTTGATGATATTCTATGTGTTCCTGATCTAACTTTGAATCTCATAAACTATCGTTCTTTACATGCATATACTTATCTCTTCACATAAAATTTGTATAACATATTTATTTTTCTCGGAGTATGGATGAGAACTTGATAGACACCGATATGACCGTGACCCCGGAACACCGGGAGACCCCCTTAGATAATAAGACCGAGGAAGAAGAGTCGGATTGGAACTATGTTTTCATTACTGCGGTCTATACACCGGTGAGAAGTGATAGTGAATCATTTGTACATCCCTTTTACCCGCCGGAAATAAAGTATCCTGCTCCATGGGAAGTAGATGTAGCTTTCCCTCCCCATTATCTAACAAAAATAAACCCTGAACTGGACGGATTGTTGATTGTAGATACAAAAATGGAGCAAGACAAAGAATCCTCTGGGCGGAAGAGCGGCGCCTCGAAGCCACCTCCTTTCTACATCAAACATGGGGGTCCCCTGAATTATTTCATCGATGCAAAGACCCGGAACACGTTGGATAGTTCCCAGGAAGAACTAGCGGAAGCGTGGGGCCTTCCGGATACCATTAACATAATAAGGCCAGCAAACTTAGACACCGTTAGGTTTTCCCCACCTAACTGTATAGCTGTATATATGCCATCTTTTGAATTAGGTTTAAGATTTCCCCTCCATCCTTTCATTAGAGAGCTGCTCAAGTTTTTGAATATAACCGTAGCCGAGGTATATCCTAATGCTTGGGGCCGCATAACGGCATTTTGGATTGTGTGTAAGGTTTTGAAGATAAAACCTACACTTACGGCTTTTAGGTACATCTTCCGGGCCAGGTTGTGTTCGTCTGACGATCACGGTGCCGGTTGGATTACTCTCGCCCATAGGAAGGGTTATAAGTTAGTGGGAGAACTCCCGGTTAACCAGAAGGGTTACCGGACCAAGTTTGCATTTTTGTACAGTTCTGAGCCTTGGAACTTCAAGACTTCTTTTGACATTTAACCCAAAATCAACAAATTCAATAACAATGTCCCGCAGTGTACAGTTAAAGAGGCGGTGATTATTGAGTATGCTAAGACAACCGTGGTGCAGTTGACTGCCCCGGTAAATAAACAGGATAACTGGATCCCTCAAAGGAGGCATCTTAGTATAGAATTACTTTTATCGGCTTTTGAAATAAGCCTGAAAATTCATAAGCGTAAGTATCATTAATCTCCGTTGCATCCGTTATAATATCTTTCCGTCTAACCGTCTTTTTATTTTGCAGGCGTCGCACGGGAAGAACTTGTGATACCCCAGATTTAGCTTGAAAAGGGATTGATAGACTACTCATATCAACAAGGTGCATCTTCTTTTCTAGGGAGTCCATTGGCTAAGAACTCCACAGTTAAGCTTGCTTGGTGGAGAGCAATCTTAGGATGGGTGACCTCCTGGGAAGTTTTCCTGGGTGCGCACGAGTGAGGCCAAAGTGCGCTGGAAAGACTTGTGTTGGTCTGTGGGGCTAGTCTATAGTCTCCATGAGTAGTCACCGGTGCTCCGTTGGGCCGGGGTGTTACAGAACTTGCTCAATAACATAAGAGCCTGATGGGGAAATTCAATCTGATGGCGATGTCGCACAATATCGGCAAGAGAGCAGCCGATCCTACTCCTCTTCCATCTCCGCCTAAGGTAAATCTAATTTCTTAAAGTTTGTTTTGACTTATGAATTATAATGTCTGACATAAACTTTTTCTGTAAAACGGAAGCACGAAGATGACTGGCGTGGAGGAGGCGCCTACTGAAGCGGAAGCCCGGGCTCTCTTGAAAACAGGAAGCAAGCCCCAGTTCCATCTCATGTGGAACGGGGCGAACCGACTCCCAAAAAGAGAAAAACCACTGCCAAGAGGAAGGCAAAGTCTCCTCCCGCGGAGGAGAAAAAGAAGAAGAAAAAGCAAGAACCCGTGAAGCCGGCGATACCTGATGAGCCGGTGGAGGTTGAAGATGATGATGATGACGAAAGTTCGACCCAAGGGTCGAACACGGTTCAAAGCGCCGTGCCTCTTGCTGAACATAGGCCGGGTGACGTCGCTGCGGGGGTTGGTCCATCACAACCCAAATCCAAGTATACCCCCGCACAAAAGGGGAAAGAAGTTGCCGAGGAGTCGGCTGTAAAACCTCTCGATTCATACGAGAAGGTTTACCAACGCCGCATCCGTCCACACCGGGACGATGTGGTTTTCGTTGAATTGGATCGTAAAGATCTAAGTACCCGTATCAACCGCGCCTCCAGAAACCTGGTGAGCGACAAGGATATGGAATATCTAAATTCCTTATCCCCGGTTGAGCGGGCAGAACAATCCCGCGCCTCCGCTGCCGACGTAAGTGATTCTTACATAACACTTATTTTTCATTTTCTAAATCTGTCAATAACTTTGTTTATCTTTAACAGGCTTTACTCAGGGCTGAATATGAGTTAGTCGTGCAACGGTCATTGGCGGTTGAAAACGACCGCCTATTTGCTAAGGCTGAGGCTCAAGAACGTGAGATTGAGCAGCTGAAGCAAGATTTGACCGGCCTACCGGGGTTGAGGGAGAAGTTGGCCAAATGCCAAGAGCTCAAGGATCACGTGGCCTTGGCTGATAAATGGAAGCACCGCATCAAGGAGAACCTGGAAGATGCGGTTCAGTCCTTTGATCAGGCGTCCGAGGTATCAAAGCGTATCTGCCAGGAAGTGGCACGGATGTTGAGCGACTACGATAAACTTGTCTCTGAAAATGAGCAAGTGATCAAGACTGTGATGGGAGACATGGACCGCTTTGAAATGGTCCTTGATGCCGCCAAAGTTTATAAGCTGAGGTCCGAGAGGACGTCTTACATCGCCCGGCGCTGGCTGGATTCTGAGGAAGTGGTTCCCATATTGAACGCACTTTCCGAAGAAATGATGACCACCGGGGCGCTGGTAGAAGTGGAGAAGTTCAAACTGGCAGCTAAGAAGATAGGCGTTGATGCAGAAAAGTTGTTAGAGCTGTCATTTGACTGTCATAGCGAAGCCACGACCAATCTTAAGCATGTTCTGGATAAAGACTCTGAAATTTTGGCTAAGGCCGTGGCGGAGGACGAAGAAGAGAAGAAAAAATGGCTTAAGAAAATGGACCCGGACCGGGAGAAAAGAGCTTTGAAGCTAGACCTTGATAAGATCCCAATCTGTTATCCTCCATTTCCCAAAGCCCCGGAGAGATTTTCCTTAACCGCTCTTCAAGATGAATCTTCAAACTTGTCGAAGATTCTATCAACTAAAAAGGAGTCTCTACAAGGGTTGGCTGGTGAGTTGGCGGGTGAAGAACCACTGCCGGATGATGAAGATCTATTCCGCTTCACCCCCTCTCCGCAGAAACCTGAGCCGGAGCCACAGCCAACGCCCCTAGACCAGCAGTCGGATGCCTCTTAGATCCAGCCTTTTGTACTTCTCCTTCTCCTCCGGGATTTCGTAATGAATTTTTAGAATTTTTTGTAATGAAAACTTGTAGCTGATTAACATCCAATTCTTGTATATCGACATTTGTATATATTTTGATTTTAGCAAGTCTTGTATATTAGATGTTTGCCATTTACTTGCTTTTGTTTGCTTTTATTTTGTTTGACGTCTTTTAAAATCGCAATTGAAAGCTGAAAAATGACTAAGTAACCAACTGATACCGTTTTACCGTTCAACCATGATTGAAGAATAACAATTGACCAAGTATCTATCTGATACCGCCTCACCACATTATAACCATGGATGAAGACCGAAGATTGAATGTTATGTTGATGAAAATTGAAAGTTGACGTTGTACTTAATAATATAGTACCATTTAACTGTGGGATCTGCCACAAACTGATAACATGAACGTTGCAACTTGAAAATTGAAAATTGACAAAGTACTTAATACAAAAGTACCGCTTAACCGCTGGACATGCCACAGTTATAGAAAATGTTATTGTCGATTACATGAACTGAACTGAAACTTGAAAACTGAAAATTGAAAATTGAAAATTGAAAACTGATAACTGAACTTGAAATATATATGCCCCTTGCAAGACTTGCTAAATGAAAAATCTCTTCAAGTGATCTGCATGCCAAGGTCGGTTTAGCCTATTTCCCGTGGAATCTTCTAATTCAAAGGTGTGTGGCTTGATAGCGTTAGTGATTCTGAACGGACCATCCCAATTGGCACCAAGTTTGCCTTTTTCTATATGTTTACCTGTTGCTTCGATCTTGCGGAGGACCCAGTCTCCCGGTTTGAGAAGTCTTGTTTTGACATGTCTATTGAATTGTCGAGTCATCTTTTGTTTCTGAGCAATGGATCTGAGGAGTGCGTTCCCACAGTTTTCCGGAAGCAAATCAAGATTCACTCTTTTCCCTTCGTGATTTTCAGAATGTGAATAATAGGTTACCCTTGTTGAGGGTATCCCTATTTCCACTGGTAAGACGGCTTCTGATCCAAAGACGAGTGAAAAGGGGGTGTGTCCAGTTGATTCCTTCACGGTAGTGCGGCTGGCCCAGAGAATTCCCGGCAGTTCTTCATCCCAAGATCCTTTTGCCCCTTCAACTTTCTTTTTAATGCCATTAAGTATTTCCTTGTTGGCTGACTCAACTTGCATATTAGTCTGAGGTCTTTTGACATGTCTGAGCGTTATAGAAGATGACCCTCTTCTTTGGCATAAACGATTAGGTCATGCTAGTTTTTCATTACTTAATACTTTACGATCTAAAGGCCTAGTAAGAGGATTACCGTCCCTAAAATTTCAAAAGAATGAAGTATGTGATCCTTGTGCCAAAGGAAAACATGCAAGGTCATCCTTCAAACCTAAAAATGTCGTGACCACCTCAAGACCACTTGAATTAATTCATATGGATCTTTGTGGACCAATGAGAATCCAAAGTCGCAGCGGTAAGCGATATGTTTTTGTTATAGTTGATGATTACAGTAGATTTACATGGACTTTATTTTTATCTAGCAAAGACGAGGCTTTTGATGAATTTGTTGCATTCGCTACTAAAATTCAGAAATCTAGTAACAATCAACTTGTCCACATAAGATCGGATCATGGAAAAGAATTTGAAAATTCAAAGTTTATAGATTATTGTAATGAGCATGGTTTAAGTCACAATTTTTCCGCACCTAGAACACCACAACAAAATGGTGTGATTGAACGCAAAAATAGAACCTTAGAAGAAATGGCTAGAACTATGTTAATAGCTAGTGGTCTACCTAGAAATTTTTGGGCCGAAGCCGTTAATACTGCATGCTATATATTAAATCGCGTTTTAATTAGACCAATCACTTCTAAAACCCCCTACGAATTATTTAAAGGAATTAAACCTAATATTTCATATTTTCGAGTCTTTGGATGTCGATGTTTTGTGCATGTCAATGGAAAACGAAATATAGGTAAATTCGATGAAAGAAGTGATGAAGCAGTATTTCTTGGCTATTCATCTCATAGTAAAGCTTATAGAGTTTATAATAAGAAAAATATGTGTGTTGAGGAATCTGTTCACATAATATTTGATGAAACTAACTTTATGACAAGTGAACAAGAAACAAGTGATTTTAAGATAGGTCTTGCTGATTTGGACGATGAAGAAAATATACAAAAGGAGCAAGATCAAGAAAAACAACAACAGGTTCAGAATGCTGAACCAAATCAAGAACATTAGCCACAGGCAGAACTGGAACAGCCTGCAGTTCCTAATCCAGATATCCCAAGAGAAATTCAAGAAGAAAGAAATGATGCTGAACCAAATCAGAATCAAGTCAGTGAGCCTGCTTCCACATCTGTCTCCACCAGAGACTTTGTTCCAAGACCGTGGAAACACCAAAAATCACATCCACTAGACTTGATCCTAAGCGATATGAACAAAGGCATACAAACAAGGTCACAAATGAGAAACTTTTGTGCACACTTTGCTTTTCTATCAACAATGGAACCCAAGAATCATGAAGAAGCTTTACAAGATTCAGATTGGGTGGTAGCTATGCAAGACGAATTAAATGAGTTTGAAAGAAACAAAGTATGGCACTTGGAACCTAAACCCAAGAACAAGAAGATAATTGGACTTAAATGGGTATTCAGGAACAAGCTGGACGAACATGGCACAATAGTCAGAAACAAAGCAAGGTTGGTGGTAAAAGGATACAATCAACAGGAAGGTATTGACTATACTGAAACTTTTGCTCCCGTAGCTAGATTAGAAGCTATTAGAATTCTTATTTCTTTTGCTGCTTTCATGAATTTTAAATTATATCAAATGGACGTAAAATGTGCATTCTTAATTGGGTTTCTAGCAGAAGAAGTATTTGTGGAACAACCACCTGGCTTTGAAAACCCAATTTCTCCGGATCACGTCTACAAGCTTGATAAAGCTCTTTATGGGCTAAAACAGGCACCTAGACAATGGTACGAGAGACTATCTAAGTTTTTGATTGATAACAAGTTCATACATTGTAAAATTGACAAAACCTTATTCTTTAAGAATAAAGGTTCGAATATTTTAGTTGTTCAAATTTATGTTGATGATATTATTTTGGTGCTACTAATGAATCGTTATGTAAGGAATTTGCTAACCTAATGAGTAATGAATTCGAAATGAGTATGATGGGAGAATTAAATTTCTTCCTTGGTTTGCAAATTAAACAAACTGTTATTTCATCATCAAAAATACATAAAAGAACTTCTAAAGAAATATGGACTAGATAATGCTAAGACAAACCATACACCCATGGCCACTAACATAAGATTAGACGAAGACTCTAATGGTATTAGTGTTGACCAAACGATGTATAGAGGCATGATAGGATCACTACTATACTTAACAGCTAGTAGACCCGATATATCCTTTAGTGTTGGTTTGTGTGCTAGGTTTCAATCAAATCCTAAAGAATCACATCATACGACAGTAAAAAGGATTCTAAGATATTTAAAGGGAACAGATGACTTATCCCTATTTTATCTTAAAAGTGATGTCTATGACTTGAAAGGGTATAGTGATGCAGATTATGTAGGTGATCTTGTGAATAGAAAAAGCACTTCAGGAATGGTACAGTTTCTTGGATCTTGTTTGGTATCATGGAGTTCCAAGAAACAGAACACAGTAGCTTTATCCACTGCAGAAGCTGAATATGTAGCAGCAGCAGCCTGCTGTTCCCAAATGCTTTGGATTAAACAACAGCTAAGAGATTTTGGTATTAAACTTGAATGTGTTCCTATTTATTGTGATAATACTAGTGCTATTTGCATTTCAAAAGATCCAGTGCATCATTCTAGAGTTAAACATATTCATATTAGACATCATTTTCTTAAGGATAATGTAGAGCATAAAAATATTATTGTTAAACATGTCAATACTAGTGATCAAGTTGCAGATATTATGACTAAACCACTTCCAAGGGAACGATTCGAAAAGATGAGGTTGGAGCTAGGTATGATCAAGCTTCACTAAAGTTTAATGCTAGTATTCCTCCTCGAAACAACTTGAAAAATTAGAAGGGTTAGATCAACCACAACAACCAAGATTGATTATTCAATCATTGCGAGATTTGGGTATGCATCTATTTAAGTATGTGTCTTAAACTTTTTCTTGAGTGCTTGCATTAACTGATTAGACCAAGTAGCATAACTTATTTCATATTATTTTTATATATTATTATCCACATATTATAAATTTTCTTTTCGAAAAATCACAAAATTTATTTTTATTTTCCACAATTTCCAACATTTTATTTTATTTTAATTTATTTCGGTAAGCCAACATTATTTATGTAATGGAAGACGGATCATCGAGGTGTTTCGGAAAGTAGTTGTCTAAATCGACATATTCAACGAACTAAGCTTAATTAATAACTACCCTTACTTCTAAAACCGCCAATGTAGAAGTAGTACAAACCCTTCACTAACCGTCCCTTCACACCTTTATAACCCTTACACTCCATTGTCACATCCATCATTCATAATTCACCTTACTTGTACTACTCTTGCAAACCGTCAACTCTATTCAAAGCATACATTTTTCTAATCCCTAATTCCTCTCATCCACACCATGAAAACCCCAAAATCATCTTCATCTAGCAAGAAAATTCCAAAATCCTCTCAACCCAAACCGTTACAAGTTATCTACCCTGACATACCACCTTCATCTTCACAAGAACCACCAGAGACTAACACCCCAAAACAGCCAATGCATGCCGGAGTAAAGAGAACTTGTGGAACCCCAAAAGGTGCATCTTCATCCAAACCACCAAAAAAGAGCAAGTGAGTAGATCACGACAGCGCGGAAGAGGTAGCAAAGGAGATGTCAGTTGGGTTTGGAATGGATAAATATTGGTATGACTCTACTTTATTTCCCCAATTTCATGCTATCTTACAAAATCAGGGGTGGGAAAAGTTGATGTACGATCACTCATGCAACCCTATTTACCCCAATTTGATGCGTGAATTTATTCACAATTTCTCTATAGAAAACGGTGTCTGCTCCAGTACAGTTATAGAAATTAAAATCGAGTTTAGTAGCTTAATGATTGGTGAATGGTTTGAAGTTCCTACTGTAGGTTTTGATACCTATTATGTTGGGTCGAAGATTGTTTTTTCTGGCATTACCGAGAAAACTGTTTTGAAATTTCTTGGTCAGGAAGATAAGAAGAGATTTAGTCACATGTCTCTATCTCCACTACACAAGCTACTTTACAACATCGCTCGTAGATTCATTTTACCCCGTAATTTAAAGCGGAGTGAAGTCAATTTACGCGATGCAACGTTGATTTATTGCATGGATAACCACATCAAAATTAATTTTCCGTCGTTGATGGTGTCTCATTTGTCTGAGTGTGTTGAGAAGGGTCTTATGGTAGGTTACGGAGGATTGTTAACTTGTATTTTTAGAAAGTTTGGTGTACCGCTTGAGGGTCTTCATTTTCCCATGTCCGCAAATAATCAAATAGGCGCAAAGTGCCTTAAAAATTTACATTTAAATGTGAATGAAAAGGGAATTTTGGAGGACCTCATAGATGTTGAGGAAGTTGATTCTGATGTAGAGGAGGTTGAAAAAGAAGAAGAAGATGAGGAGGAGGAAGGAAAGAAAAAGAAAGAAAAAGAAAAGGAGGATCACGGTGCTGTTCCCTTTGCAAGTACTAAGGAGGCAGAGGTGAATGAGGAAAAGAAGGAAGCTCATTCTGAGGGGGAAGCTTCAAAGGAGGAACTTGAGGAGGTGGACTCCAGTGATAGTTCAAGTGATGAGGAGGTTACCAAACCTGTTAAGGAGGATTCAAAAATTGCTCCTAGGAAGAGTACGAGGCTCGCTTCTAAGGTCACGGTTGGTAAGGATGAAGCCACATCTACTCACCCTACCAAACAAACTATTGATGCCCCGTCCTTACCTAAACCAGTGTCACCTATACCATCTCCACCACCATCACCAATAGCAACTACTCCACCAACAATTCCATCACCACCATCATCCACTGGTTTTGATAGGGATTCCTCACCATTTCTTCCTACTCCAATTGATCTTATCCTCACCAAATTTGATTCCTTGCAGTCCCAACTTAATGCTTTCCAAAGTGAAGTTCGTGCCTCACTCTCCACTCTTGAAGAGCAGCTGTCCCAGATGGAGTCCCGTCTTGGAGCGAAGCTCGACACTATGGAAGTGCAGACATAATTTGTAGATGAGGAGACTGCTGCCTGATCCCTCCTGTTTCTGTTCTAAAATTTAAATTAATGTTTGTTGGCCACTTTATTTGTAATCTTTAAACAATATTTTTTGCTTTCTTTTGTGTACCTGCTGGGGTACAAGACAATTATTTTGTGTTTATGCTACTAACCAAACCGTTTAATCCTTCATATTATCTTTTCTTCTCTATCCTATATGGTCTATGATGTTTGAATGCGTGCATATCTTGATTTATGTTTGACATTTGCTTTCTTAGTTTGCTGCTTACTATCTTAATTTGTCTAACGCTTGCCTTAGAGCTGTGGATTGATATATACCCCTACTTTTTGATTGATGTCAAAAGGGGGAAGAAGGCAAAAAAACTTAAGTGCTCTTGTGAATGCATACGTTTTTACTTATTCTTTGGACTAATTGGTTCTCTGCTTGCTTTAAAAAATGTTATGTTCTTAGTGTATGTTTGATATATGGACTTACTGTTTGATATACCTAGGCTTAGTATGCTTAGTATAGGACTTATTGTTTGATCGACTTATTGTTTGATCTATTAATATTAGTATGATCATGGTTTGGTTTACTAAACTTTATGTTTGCTTTATATGGGATAAATTGATTAATTGTTGTTTGACTTTAAATTATTGGTTATCACTTTTGTTTACCTTTGATTCCTACAACTCATAATATTTTGAAGTACTTATACTTAGATTTCTATGTTTCTTAATTTTATGGTTCTTTATGTTTCTTAATTTATAATTTGCTTAATTTATTTATAAGTTTTTATTTATTACTATATTTATGTTAATGTTTTGTCTTGTTTTAATTTTTAAAAACTTAAGTCATGTTTAACCACATGATTTAAAAAAAAAGGTTTTAAAATTTACTTATTAGAGTAATATGATTGCTTTAAAATTTAGTAAATTATTTGTGACGATTTGATTTACTGGATTTGGTTGAACGTGTGTTAATCTCTAGCATGTTCATATTATATGTTTTACTCTATTTTTTATTAAATTTGTTTATAAAGTTTGTCATCATCAAAAAGGGGGAATTTTTTGGCCCATTTTGGTTTTGATGATAACATAAACTTTAATAAACAAACATATTACGTTTTGAGATTATTGTGTTAGGTTTTATATCCGATCCTTAAAAGGTCGTTGATGGAACCATTAGAAGTTGAAAAGAGCATTACTACTTTACTGTTTCAAGATCAAGTCAATTTCGAAGAATTGTAATTCAGAGACAGTGCAGTGTTCCCATATCAACGGTCATAGAAGAAGTCAACAAATTTATTAAGAAAATAATTTTAGTTTTTATTTTTCGTTTTAATTTTGTTGTACGGGTGAATAAATCTAGGATGCACAAGGTAGTTAACTTGGAATTAATTAAAAACTAAATCTTAAATTAAAATAACTAACTTTTAATTTAAATCTTAAATTAGATTTCTAAAATTAAGTCTTGGCTATATTTAGCTAGAAGACAAGGGAAGACTTGGAGTAACCACCAAGTTTCTTACCCACTAACTCACGTTAATTGCCCATTACTCCCACATCTTAGTATCATGGGATTATGGCTTAACAAGATCTAAAAAGGTATTTAAATGTTTTTTGATAACCGGCACAATTTGGTGATCAATCAAGAGAAAAAATATTTCCGAAAAATATTTTTATGCCTTAATATTTTCGTGAGTTCCATAAATCAAGAAAAGGAAATCTTGAATGTTTTTAATAGCTTATTAATTCCAAGATTATCTCCTTGTGCAAATCTTGTTTTGTTCATCCACTTTAGAGAATTATTTTGTAAAGGGTTTTTGAGAGAATTTGTAATTAGACTTGGGTAAGTCTAAGTGGAATTGAGAGAATTTTTGTAAAGAGAGAAGAGAGAACGAGAAGGAGAACTGAGAAGAGAGAAAGAGAAAGAGAAGAGAGAAGAGAAAGAGAAGGAGAATTAGTTTTATGTAATAGAGAATTATATCTACATAAAATTAATAAGAGAAGTGAAATCACTAGAGGGTCGTGGCTTTTTCCCACGTTAATTTCTTTTGTTCTTTTTAGTTTTCTTTAATTTGCTTTGAGTATTTTTATTATTCAAATTCCGAAAGAAAATTAGGGCAAAAATACTCTAAGGGCAATAACAACAATTCACCCCCCCCCCTCTTGTTGTAGTTCATTGTCTCTAAGTGTTTCTACAAACTTCCTTTGCCCCTTGGCAGGGGGAAATGGACCAAGTAAATCCATACCCCATTTGTCGAAGGGCAATACTGATTGCATGGTAGTTAGGAAGCTTTAGGGCTTTCTTGATACTTTTGAGCACCTTACTTACCACGGTTCGAACACCTTGATGAATTCCACATCCTCCTTCGTGGATTTCCCTTAGAATGTAGTTCCCTTCTTCTGGGATAACACACTTTAGGAGGGGATGGGTGTATGATTTTTTGTACAATGTTCCATCTACGTATTCAAACCATTTACTTCTTTGCTGGAGGAGTTTGGCTTCATGTTCATCATCAGGAAGAGCATGATTTTCAAAGTACTTGACCAAGGACTCCATCCATGTTTCTTACCTATCTATTACATGCACCATGACATTAATTCTGGGATTAGGGAGAACTTCCCACACGATGTCTCGGGGCTGGGTTGAGTCTGCTGAACTCGCTAGCCTTGCTAGTGAGTCCGCTTGGGCGTTTTCAGAACGAGGAATGTGAGATAGTGAAAATTTTTCAAATTTTTCTATCAACTCTTTTACCTTTATTAGGTACGTCTTCATACTTTCATCTTTTGCCTCGAATTCACCTTTCACTTGTTCTACAATCAACTGGGAGTCTGAAAATGCTGACAGACTTTTTGCCCCGGATTCGTAGCAAATGGTTAGCCCCAAGATCACGACCTCGTATTCTGCTTCATTGTTGGATGCGACAAATTCAAATCTTATTGCTCGCTCCAACCTGGCACCGGCAGAAGATTTGATAAATATCCCAACACCACTGGCGGTTTTGGTGGATGAACCATCAACGTACAACTTCCATTCTTGGTTGGGGTCAGAGTAAGTTAGTCTTGTGCTTTCAGCAAGGAAATCTGCTAAAGCTTGAGCTTTGATGGAGGTATGTGGTTCATACCCTATCCCAAAATCTGCTAGTTGATTAGCCCAGTCAGAAATGCGGCTCGATTGATTTCTCCCTTCCAAGATCTTTTTAAGTGGTTGATTGGTTCTGACTCGGATCTGATGGGACTGAAAGTATGGCTTCAACTTCCTACTCGCCATAACAACTGCCAACAGCACTTTCTCTACTTCGCTATAATTTCCCTCGGAGCCGCGGAAAGCGTGGCTGATGTAGTACACTGGCAGTTGGCTTTTTTCCCTTTCTGCTATCAGGACTCCTGAGACTGAGTACTCTGATATAGAAACATACAAGATCAAGGTTTCCCCCTCCATGGGGGAGACTAATTTTGGGAGGGAAGCGAGGTAGGCCTTCAGATGATTAAATGCCGCTTCAGCCTCTTCGGTCCATTCAAACTTTGTCTGTTTGAGGGTCCTGAACAAGGGCGAGCACTTGTCTGCCGATTTTGACATGAATCTTCGCAGGGCAACTACACATCCGGTTAGCTTTTGAACTTCTTTGACGGTTTTGGGGGATCTAATTGTCAAGATTGCTTGAATTTTATCTGGATTAGCTTCGATCCCCCTTTCATCCACCAGGAAACCAAGAAACTTTCCCCCGGTCACTCCAAACACGCACTTGTCAGGATTAAGGCGCATTTGTTGGTTACGAAGGGTAAGGAAGGTTTCTCTGAGATCAGTAGCTTGATCATGGGCTTGTTTGCTTTTGGTGATCATGTCATCAACATAAACTTCTAAGTTTCGCCCAATTTGTGAACTAAAGACCTTGTTCACCATTCTTTGATACGTCGCCCCTGCGTTTTTTAGTCCAAAAGGCATAACTTTGTAGCAGTATACCCCGGCATTTGTTATGAAGGCAGTATGGGGCTGATCCTCCAGGGCCAAGGGAATTTGGTGATACCCAGCATTGGCGTCCATGAAGCTCAGAAGTGCATGACCTGCTGTGGAATCCACGAGGCGGTCAATCTTGGGTAGTGGGTAATCATCTTTTAGGCAGGCCTTGTTGAGATCTGTGAAATCAACACACATTCTCCATTTGTCATTTGGCTTCTTTACAAGTACAACGTTGGATAGCCATTCAGAGTATTGGCATTCCTTTATGAAGCCTGCTTTCAATAACTTGGCTACTTCTTCCTTGGCCGCTTCAATTCTTTCTTTGCCTTGGTGTCGCAACTTTTGCTTGACAGGCTTGTGGCCCAGTTTAATGTCAAGCTTGTGACACATGATTTCAGGCGGTATCCCGGGCATCTCTTCCACGGTAAAAGCAAAGATGTCTCGGAATTCGGCGATGACCGCTAGTATCTAGTTTCTCACGGTTTCAGGTAGGGCCTTCCCTACTTTGATTTTCTTTCCATTGAACATTGGAACTTCTTCAAACTGTTCCAATGGTTGAGGTTTTTCCGGGACATTGAGATTGTCCAGGTAAACACTCATGACTGACAGAGTTTCTTCTTCTCTCTTCCTTTTGGGGGGTGCTCCAGGGGCACCGTCATGCTTCAAGCAATTAATGAGGCACTAACGTGCTGCCTTCTGATCCCCTCTTAAGATTCCTACTTTTCCATCATCCTGTTCAAACTGCAACAAGAGTTGATGAGGTGATATGATTGCTTTGATTTTGTTGATGAGAGGTAGCCCCATGATGACGTTGTAGGGGAAGTTGAGATCTACCATGGTGAAGCGGATAGGCAATGTTCTACATCCATCCTTTGCCCCTACCCGCACTAGAAGTGTGATAGTGCCTAAGGGAACGACTTGATTGCCCCCAAAACCAACAAGAGGCTTATCAAAAGGCTGCAAGTGTTTCTCCTCAAACTTCATTTGCCTCAAGCAGTCCATAGTGATAAGATCCGCTGTACTGCCGGTATTCACTAGGACTCGCTTGACCACCATCTAGCCAACTTTAAGTGCTACCACCAGAGGGTCAGTATGAGGGGATTGAAGTGGCTCCGATAGAGTGGAGTCAAACTTCATTACTGGACCCTTGGAAGGTTCTTTTGGGGGGCCTTTCATCAAGGTATGTACACTGTCCTTGGCGGCCCTTATTGAGGGGTATTCTTCGTTGAAGCCTCCCACAATCATGTTTATGACCCCTCTGGTGTCATTTGATGCTTCTTTTTTGTCCTCCTCTTTGCGGGACTTAAGCCTTGGGCGGTATGACCTTTCGTTACCACGAGAAGGATAGTCTTTTTTCAGGAACCGACTTAGCTTTCCTTCCTCAGCCATCTGGTGCAGGATACGTTTGAGTTCCCTGCACTGCTCCAAGGTGTGGCCATATTCTCGATGATAGTCGCAGTATAGATCATAGTTGCGACGGTTAGACGGTGTAGTTGTAGGCGGCAGTGCTAGAAGGGCATCCTGGACAGCGAAGAAGATATCCCGCCTGTTTCTGTTGAAGCGAGGATCCTCTCCTCCGTCCCTGATATACCTTCCCCCGGCTTCTTTAGTTGTATATACCTGTCTTTGCCGCGGTGGCCCCATGTCAGAAGGGTGACCATGGTGACGGGGATGGTAACCTCTGTCTCTCCTTGATGACCGATCATCCCTTGGAGCTTTTGGTGGAAGGCCTTCCCTCTTGTCATGTTTCCGCTTCTTTGAATTATGAGCATGGCATATATCAGAAGCAGTGACATAACTTTGACATTGCCTCATGGCCTCAGCGTAGCTTTTCACCTGATTCTCCACAAGTTGGAACTTTAACTTTGGAGTTCTTATGCCATTAATCAGTGCATTAAGTGCCACGGAATCTTCTAAATCTGTGACTTTCAGGACGGCCTCTTGGAATTTCTTCAGGTAGGAAGCTACAGATTCCCCTTCCTGCTGTATCACACTTAGCAAGTGGAAGTTAGTCTTTTCTTGCCTTTTGGAAGCGACAAAGTGGTTGACAAACTTGGTTTCCAACTGTGCAAAAGTGTGAATCGTCCCTGAGGATAGGGAGGTGTACCAACTGAGAGCAATCCCACTTAACGTAGTTGGGAAGAATTTACACAGCAAGGCTTGGCTGGTGGTGTATAGCAGCATCAAATTTTTATATGCCACAATATGCTCTTCGGGGCAAGTAGTACCATCAAAAGGAGTCATAGAAGATACCTTGATTTTAGCAGGATTGGGGGTTGCTAAAATTTCAGCGAATAGGGGGAATTTAGCACTATGGGGGCGTCCTGGGGTCCCCCTAGACTAACTTCCGCCTGCACTAGAATCGGAGGTCTAACGGGACTTTGTGAATGGCTAGATCCAGAAAGCCGTTGCGCCTTCCTCTCCTCGCGCTTCCTATCTATCATAGCTTGGGTGCTCTCAGAGTGTTGGGATCGTTTTTGATTTAGATAATCCCTAGCATCCTGGGCTTGTGTCCTAGATTCATCTTGAAAGGATGAACTTTTCTAGCGACGGGCTCTTTCCCTTCGCTTCCAATTTTTGTGGCTGGACCTGGAGGCCATTGTCTCCTGATCATCCTGCTTCCTTGAGTCCTGTCTTTGAGAGGCATCCTCCCTTTGGGAATCCGCTTGTCTTTGTGAAGGAGGAGGATCTATTCGTTGTCTTAAGTTTTCGATTTGTTCAGCCATATTGTCCAATGCCTGTTGGTTCTGATTAGTAGCATTGGTGCTGAGGGCAGCACGAAGTTGTTCAGCAAATGACGTGGTAAGACTTTGCGCCAGCATGTCCAGATCACGGCGAGTCACGGCCTGATTGTTGGCCTGTCCCGCGGACGTGTCTGTATCTGTGCCGTGCACGGCGGCAGTTTGCGTTTGTACTCTTTTTGGGGCCATGACTTTTATGATCTTTCCCCAAAGACGGCGCCAAACTGTTTCGGATAAAGTATGCAAGGTACGTGAGATACCTGAAGTAGAAGCTGCGTGGTGGTCAAACGTCGGTCAAGTTGTGAAGCGACACCTTCTGAAAGCAGCACGTTTGTCCTACACAACAACAAGTTAGCCTAGCCCGGGGGGTTTTCCCGAAAACCCTCTCCGACGCTCAAGTCACGTAGCGGAATAGGGGAAAAATAAGTGAAATATGATTAGAAATGAGTAAGTAAGGGTGTTTAATGTGGTTGTTTATCACCTGAGAAATGTGACTATGGGAAGTAATGGTTGGTAATGGTGGTGAGTATAGATTTTGGCAGAGTTTCGGTCTGATAATAAGGCTTAGGCCCTCGAAATCACCCAATGTGACTCTTTTATAACCATCGGGTGGTGGTTACCCAATGGTGGTTACTTCTGCAGGAGAAGTGGGAGACATGGGAGTTGAGAGTCCCTAAATCTGATAATCGCAGCGGTTATCTGGAGGATAAGGGCAGTTGTGGGGTAACTGCTTGGCGGTTATCCTTGCAGGAAGGTAGGAAGTATGATTTTGACTGGAGCTGATTAAGGTTTAGTCAAAGGTAGACAAAACTTCTTGACTTAGTCAACGGAGCCAGATCTTATCCATAACAAACCCTATATCCATCTTCTCCATAAGGAAACAATAATGGATATTGAAGGGCAAAATAAGAAGGATGTAGTTCGTTTATACATTAGAGTGAACCACTTTGTGTCTCAATGATAATATCCCTGTCATCAATATAGTTTGATAAGTCACCAACAATAAAGACAACAACTTTTGACGCAGTAGGAAGATTATATGTCCATCCATCAAGCTCTCTTCTTCCAATTAGTCGTAGTCTAAGCTTTTTACTATCATCTAATTGAAATCAATCTCTTGCCATCCTGAATGCCTTTGCTAGAGGGTTAATAGCATTCAACATTCTGAGGAAAATAACGTACCATTTGAGATGTCTTTCAATGGACTCCTAAATGTCATAGTAGTTGGAGTATAAAAGTTTGATTTCATAGTCTGATCTTCAAATGTCAGTTGTCTTGGAAAACATATAATTTACGTAGTTAAGTAAAAAAAAATAAGTAGATGTGTTAATATATTAAAACATGAAATAAATTTTGAATAAAATCTCACCTTGTTCATTAGTATATGATTTACGCATCTTATTTTTCATGTTCATTATCATCTTTCTCTTCATCCTTGCACTCTTCTTATTGATATACTTGAATAGGTATTTCATAGATCTTGATTAAACCCGATGACCAAATGACTTGCTATAGATTTTTTTTAAAAAAGATAAATTAAAATAAAATATCGAAAAAAATGTTAAAAGAATATTCATAAAAAAATTATGATTTTATTTATTATTTAGAATTTTTTATGTAAATTTTCAAAAATATTTTCTAATTTTAAATTAATATTGAATTTATTTTTTTGGTGAATTACCTACTATAGTAGGTTATTGGGTTACCCAAGTTTATTCTAGGAAAATACCCCATAAAGTAGGGATTATTCATGGTTTATCAATAGGTGGGATTATTGTAGGAAAATCATGAATAGTTTGGATTATTCTAGGTAATTTTTCCAAATTATTTTTCAAAATAATAGATCATCTGTAGAATAATCATATCTTCATAATTATACTGATATGTAAATTCATGTCCTTACTACTTATCTACTTCATATTCCTATTTGCATAAAAAAAAATCTATCTATAAAAACTACTAATGAAGAAACAGGACTGACACGTGTCAGACTCCCAGCGAAAATTTTTTCGCTCGTTTTAATATTGACTCGGCAGGTAAATTTGCGGTGAAAATTATTTCCTAATATAGTTTAATTTAATGTGCATAAAAAGATTTGGTATGTAGTAGTATTTTCGAATTAT
The DNA here is from genome assembly GCA_019776075.1 of Amaranthus palmeri. Classification (NCBI taxonomy): domain Eukaryota; kingdom Viridiplantae; phylum Streptophyta; class Magnoliopsida; order Caryophyllales; family Amaranthaceae; genus Amaranthus; species Amaranthus palmeri. The sequence goes on along the minus strand of JAAKBH010000620.1, from coordinate 14,754 downwards.
TTTTCTTGGTTAAAGATAAAAACTACTTTACATAGCAAAATAAAACATGGCTAAATTTATAAATTTGTATTATTTTCTAATATTATTTCGAATATAAAAGAGAATAATATCTTGATATAGCAAATTAATTAGAATAATCCAAACTAGTCACGATTTTCCTATAGTAATCCCACCTATTAATTAACCATGAATAATTCCAACTTTGAGGCGTACAACAGCCTTAAAGCTTCAAAATCAATGTTTGGTAACGTTTTTATGTGCAAAAAGGTCATGGTGGAAGTATGGTTATTAGGATCAAGATTCTACCTAGGATCGTTGAGGAGGTATGATCGAAATCGGTAGAATAGGATCGTAGGATCGTGGGATCCTACAAATATGTATTAATGTTCTCTTGATTACTAACTATCAAATATGTTTGTTCTCTTTTTAAGTTTTCAGGTGTAAATAAAACGTTATTTGACTTCAGGAGGGAGTTTTTTTTTATAAGTTTTGGTTACCATGTGGAAAACCCAAAACTGCAGGGTTATCACGTGGAATTTCTCTAATTTTTATTTAGTTTATTCTATATTTTTTTGGTAGATCAAAAGGGAGTTATTAAAATAGATATGATGATTTAATATTTGTTGATTTTATATTTAATTCGATATCAGTCAAAATAAAAAAAAAATTTACAATTATGAAAAAATTAACATAGACACAACATTTAATTTAGCCAACCCAAAATATATGCTTCGAAATCAACTTAATTATCTGATTAAACACCTTTAGCTTAGAAATTGTTGAGGGAAAACGAAGTAGTCCTCTCCCAAATTTTTAAATTATACTCCCTCATAGGTTTTATTTTACATTACTTATTAGGAAAATTTAACGGGAATAATCCAACCTTTGCTCCGTTCTCCCATATTAATCCAACCTTTCGATTATTCCGCATTAATCCAACCTTTGCCCCCCATTTTCTCCCAGCAACCCTTGTAGGTCAACAACTGGTTTCAACCGGTTTTTATGATGACGTGACACTTCATGATTGGTTTTTTGTTTTTTTTTAATTTACTTTTTTTTTTAAAAAAATTGGGTTGTAAAAAAAGTTTTTTTTTTTAAAAAAACCCACCCCTACTGTTTGCCTTCTCTTTCCACGGAATTAGGGTCTTGGGGTAGTGGTGGTGGGGTTTTGTGGTAGTTTTGGGCTGTGGGGGTAGCTTAAGGTGGGGTGGGCAGTGGTGGTCGAAAATGGAAGGGGCGGATTATTGTGGTGGGGACGGGGTGGAGGGGGGTTTAAATCAGGTGGTTGAGGTGCGGTAGGTGGTGACTGATTTGGTGGTATTGGTGGTTGTTTTTGGTGTAAGGTGGTCAAGGGTGGAGGGGGGGTCTAAATCTTGTGATGGAGGAAGAGAGAGAAAGAAGAGAGAAGGTGGTTTTTTTTATTTACATATTAAAATAAAAAAAAGTAAATTAAAAAAACAAAAACCAATTAGGAAGTGCCACGTAGCACTTATAACCGGTTGTACCGGTAGATGACCTACAAGGGTTGCTGGGAGAAAATGGGGGGCAAAGGTTGGATTAATGCGGAATAATCAAAAGGTTGGATTAATATGGGAGAACGGAGCAAAGGTTGGATTATTCCCGTTAAATTATCCTACTTATTATTTTATTGATGAAGTTTGCTGAAAACAGTCCCACTCTATTTTCAACCGGCTGTAGCAGGTTTTTTGAGTATTTTTTTTACCTTTTTTTTAACTTTAATATAGGTTTACCTAATTTGATGAAGGAAAGATAAAAAAAAAGGTAAAAAAAGTACTCAAAAAACCTGCTACAGCCGGTTGAAAATAGAGTGGGACTGTTTTCAGCAAACTTCATCAATAGTTGGGATTATTAAAAAATAATCAATAGTTGAGATTATTTCTGGCCAACGGGTGATAGTTGGGATTATTCTTGGCAAATTTTCCTAGAGAAGGTGGTTTTTTTTATTTACATATTAAAATAAAAAAAAGTAAATTAAAAAAACAAAAACCAATTAGGAAGTGCCACGTAGCACTTATAACCGGTTGTACCGGTAGATGACCTACAAGGGTTGCAGGGAGAAAATGGGGGGCAAAGGTTGGATTAATGCGGAATAATCAAAAGGTTGGATTAATATGGGAGAACGGAGCAAAGGTTGGATTATTCCCGTTAAATTATCCTACTTATTATTTTATTGATGAAGTTTGCTGAAAACAGTCCCACTCTATTTTCAACCGGCTGTAGCAGGTTTTTTGAGTATTTTTTTTACCTTTTTTTTAACTTTAATATAGGTTTACCTAATTTGATGAAGGAAAGATAAAAAAAAGGTAAAAAAAGTACTCAAAAAACCTGCTACAGCCGGTTGAAAATAGAGTGGGACTGTTTTCAGCAAACTTCATCAATAGTTGGGATTATTAAAAAATAATCAATAGTTGAGATTATTTCTGGCCAACGGGTGATAGTTGGGATTATTCTTGGCAAATTTTCCTAGAATAAAAGATGCTTAGGGTTTTAAAATCTAGGTCTTAATCTTTTCCCTCATTGCACACAAATCACGCCTCTCTCTCCTTTCTCCCTCAAATATGCGCCTCCACTGAAGCCGCCACTAGCACCGCCTATTTCCTCCCTTTCACGAGCAGCGACCAACAACACTGACCCTTTTCTTCCCCACGAACAACCGCGAGCGGGCTGCGTGGTCTCTTCCTAGCAGCAAAGCAGGTCGTGTCGGCCCTCACAGTAGCCGTGTTGTCTCTATCTTGTCACTCCTTCCCCTGGTCCACCACCATCACCACAACAACCATATATCATCTTGCCTTTTTTCTAGTTCTCTCATTGTAAGCCATAACTTCCCTAATTTACTAATAATGTGGCCGATGTCACTGAGGATGTAGTGGATGAAGAGAATGTTGATGAGGATGTGGATCGTGTTGATGAGATGATGGAGGGAGTCGAGGATGAGTTAGGAAAACGTCCTCGTGTATTTGACTTGTTGACAGAGGCTTCTCAAAAGCCTTTGTATCCTGGATTTACAAAGTTCACCAAACTTACAGCAGTTTTGACGATTTTCAACATTAAGTCAAAGTTTAATTGGAGTGACACTAGTCTCACAATGTTATTAGAAACATTAGGTGAGATACTTCCCGAGGGAAATGAACTTCCAAAGTCGACATACTATACCAAAAAGCTAATGTGTCCTTTCGGGTTAAAGTACCAGAAGATTCATGCGTGTCCGAATGATTGTGTATTGTGTCGGAATGAAAACGAGAACTTAGAAGAGTGTCCTAGGTGTGGGTTATCGCGTTACAAGCGTAAAGGGGCTCGAGATGCTAAAGGGCCCCTGGCTAAGATATTGTGGTATCTTCCAATAATACCAAGATTCAAGCGCTTGTTTTCTATAAAGAAAGATGCGTTAAATTTGAGGTGGCATGCAGATAGGGTGAAGAAAGATCACTTGCTCACACATCCATCCGATTCTCCGGAGTGGAAGAGTATTGATAGGTTGAACAAGACTTTTGGGGATGAAGTTCGTAATTTAAGGCTCGGACTGTGCACGGATGGAATGAACCCATTTGGCAATCTTGGTTCTCAACATAGTACTTGGCCGGTACTTTTAGTGATCTATAATTTGCCACCTTGGTTGTGTATGAAGCGTAAGTACATTATGCTTTCGCTTCTTATCTCGGGTCCTAAGCAACCTGGTAACGACATAAATGTATATCTTGCACCTCTCGTTAAGGATTTGAGAAAGATGTGGGATGAAGGAGTTTCCGTGTTTGATGCATATGCTAATGAGGAGTTCACCTTGCGTGCAATGCTTTTATGCACCGTTAACGATTTTCCGGCATATGGAAACTTATCAGGGTATAAGAACAAAGGGAAGAAAGCGTGCCCAATATGTATCGATGACATGGAATCCACGTGGATTCCTAAGTACAAACATGTATTCATGAACCATCGAAAGTTCCTCCCACGAGATCACCAATACCGTAAGAAGAAGAAGATTTTCAACGGGGAGGTTGAGGACCGTGTAGCTCGTCGACTGTTGACCGGTTATGAGGTTTACGAACAGGTTAAGGGGGTTGAAACTGTATTTGGTAAAACAGGGCAAGTGCAAGGGGGTGAAGATCGACTGTGGAAAAAAGAATCAATCTTTTGGACGCTTCCATATTGGAGAGATCTACAGGTTAGGCATTGTCTTGACGTTATGCATATAGAGAAAAATGTATGCGATGCCATACTCGGGACTCTCATGAACATTCCGGGTAAGACAAAGGATAATAAGGCTGTGCGACATTACTTTGAATGTAAGGGTATTCGTCCGAAGTTCTAGGCACGGGTTAAAGGGAGTAAGAAAAGAGTAAGAACTGATGAAGTTGGTGTTAGTAGCAAGGGAAAGGTCGGTAAGAAGAAGATGAGTAGTGAAAAAGTTTATTTGCTTCCAGCTTGCTACACATTGTCCAAAGCAAAGAAGCGGGCCTTTTGTGAGTCTTTGTATGGCATTAAGGTTCCGTCTGGGTACTCATCCAACATCAAGAGATTTGTGACCCTAAATGGTGAATTGAAGTTGGGAAGCATGAAATCTCACGATTGCCATGTAATGATGCAAGTGTTCTTACCGATCACACTAAGTGGAATATTGCCAAAACATGTGAGATATGCTAAAACCGAGCTATGTTCGTTCTTCAACACTATTTGTAGTAAAGTTCTTGATCCCTTTAAACTTGATGCTCTTCAAGTCGACGTGATTGTAACTTTATGCAAGTTTGAGATGTATTTTCCACCTTCTTTCTTTGACATAATGGTTCATCTTGTTTGTGAAATCAAGCTTTAAGGTCCAGTTTTTTTAAGGTGGTGCTCTCCTTTTGAGAGAAACATGGGTGTTTTATAAAACAAAATGAGGAATCCACACTAGTGGAAAAAACCTTAAGGGTTGCGGGCTTTTTATGGGTATGGGCTGCGGTTCTGTCTCGCAGCCCTTGGAGTAGCAGCAATTAAGATAATGTTATTCGCTGCGGACATAATGCCCGCAGCCCTTACCCCATTTAAAAAATATTTTTATTTCGTTTTATACTAATTAGTTTAAAGTTATTGGCTTTTTTTTTGCTTTTTTTATTTTGTTTCATGCAAATTTAATCAAATATAATTTCAACAAAAATAAAAAAAAATTTGCCCTGAAATTTCTAAGTTTATATTATACATATTACAATAAACGAAGAACATCTTTAATTACAATAAAAAACGAAGTGAAGAACATTACAATAAACAAAGAACAATAAAATTACAATAAACAAAGAACATCTAAAATTTGCCCAGACCACATACCCAGAAACTTCAAGAAATTACAATGAATCTAAAAAAATAAACAAAAAAACATCTAAAATTTGCCCAGAACGAACCCAGAAACTTCGTTCTTGAAATGAAGATCTCGCCATTTTGAAGAAGGAAATCTCGTTGAGAAGACTTTGAAGAACCCAGAACGAACCTTGAAGAACGAACCCAGAACGAACGTTGAAGAACAGAAAAACGGCTTAAAGGTCAATTGAAGAACAGAACGAACCTTGAAAAACGGCTTGAAGAACAGAACGAACCCAGAAAAACCTTGAAAAACGGCTTGAAGAACGAACCCAGAAAAACCTTGAAAAACGGCTTGAAGAACGAACCCAGAAAAACGTTGAACCTTGAAAAACGGCTTGAAGAACGAACCCAGAAAAACGGCTTGAAGAACGAACCCAGAAGAACGGCTTGAAGAAGGAAGATTTTGATTGAAGTTTTTAGGATTTTGAAGAATGGAGATTTTGATTGAAGAAGGAAGAAGAAAGACTTTGATTGAAGGATTGAAGAAGGAAAACGGCTGTATCAGTATTAGTGATTTTATTAGGGTTAAGATGGGGAGAGGGTTTTTATTAGGGTTAAGAAGGAAAAACGGCTGTATGTAGGGTTTTTATTTGGCGCCTCAAAGGTCAATTTTTTTTAATTTTTTTTAATGAACAAGGGCTGCGGACACACTTAAAAACCGCAGCCCCTTGATTATTTTTTTTTTAATTTCATTATATTATTTTCGAATGGTTAAGAGCTGCGGACACATAAAAAACCGCAGCCCTTTCTTTATCATACTTTTTGAAACACTTTTGGGCTGCGGTTAAGGGTAAAAACCGCAGCCCTTTAATAATTTTTTTTTCCTCGCATTTTATTACTCATATTGGCTGCGTTTTCCTAAAAACCGCAGCCAATAAGCAGCAGCCAATAGCTTTTTTTCCACTAGTGCCAGCACAACCAGAGGGGAGTATGATTCAAGGCACTGTAAGCGATGAGATTGGTAACTTTATAGCCGAGTATATGGCTATGGCAAAGCCTATTGGACTACCCACCTCTCGACATGAAGGAAGACTTGAGGGAAAAGGAACAATTGGCTCCAAAACAATCACACCTTCTCGGGATAGTCAGTTACAAGCACACATGTATGTGTTGCATCATATTTTAGAAGCTCATCCTTTTTTGAATGAGCATTTTGATATATTGCGCGCAAAATATCCGTCTAAAGGTGATAGGGCATTGATGCAGTTGCATAACAAGACGTTTATTGATAGGTTTCATAATCGAGTAATATGTGAAGAACTAAAGGGTGTATCTAAAACTTTAAGTGGTTAGCTTTTGGTCCTCGTGATGATGTCAACAAATATGAGTGTTACGATGTCAATGGGTTCACATTTTGGACTGGGGGTCAAGATAAGAAGTCATCGTATCTGCGGAATAGTGGGGTTTCTATTTTGTGGTCATCTACATTTTACGCGAGTGCCAAGGATCAATCGACGGTTGATGCTAAATCGGTATACTACGGGCGGGTACATGAAATATGGGAGCTTGACTATTATACTTTCACTATGGGTCTTTTCAAATGCAAGTGGGTGGATAATAATCGACGATGCGTTAAAAATGACGACCCGATCTTGTAGACTTGGATCGCTTGTGTGATGGTGAGGAGCCATTCATACTAGCCACACAACCCAACAAGGATTTTACATTGAAGACCCTTCTGATAAAAAAATGGTCTATTGTTATACCGGGAAAAAGAAGTATCCTTGGTATAGGTGATGTTGAGGATGAGGAGGAATATAATGCTTTTGAAGACTCCCCACCCTTTATCAATCCAAAATCGGTGAATGAAGATGATGAAGATATTGGTTATATGCGTGTAGATCACACGGAAGGAATACATTTGAATTAAGTGATTCACAAGGTATGAATTATTTAGGGTTATTAAATTATTTTGGAAAATTTACTTTTAAAAATCCGACCTTTGCCTTGTTCTCTTCTAAAAATCCGACCTTTCGATTATTTTCTAAAAATCCCACCTTTGCACCCCATCTTCCCTTAAAGTACCTAATGATCGGCTACCTGTTGATCTTTAAAATTCCCACCCAACCCCTTTCATGCATTTCCCTCCACTTTCCCTCCTTCCCCCTCATTTATTTCTTAACTGTTAAACATCTCATCACCATTAATCCTCTCCACTCTCTAATTTCCTTTAAAAGCACGCCTAATCAGAGTCCATCATCACATTCATTTAATCTGGTTGTTGGCTGAATCCCTGAACAGGTATGAACCCTAATCCCACTCTTTTCCATTTTTGGTAGTATACTTTTCGTTTAATCACAGTGATGTAAATGGACGTTTTTTTTTTCTCTATTTGTTGAAGCATGTGTGTGTTTTTCTTTCCTTTTCTGGTCATTGATTTTGTTTTCTTTGTTTGTTGTTAAAGATGGATGATTTGATTGAATTTAGGTTCTGGTATGGGGGTAAATTTAGTAGTGATGATGATGATATGTGTTACATTGGGGGTTTGGATAGGACCTTTCAAGTGAATCTTGATGATCTGTGTTATGAGTATCTTATGTCTCTTGCTGCACAGTGTATAGAAAGCAAGTATATAGAGGGGTTGTATTACTTGAAACCTGGTTTGTCTTTAAAGGATGGGTTAAGGAAGGTAGTTGGTGATGCTGGTAACTTTCATTTGAGGAAAGCAGCAGTTGAAAGCCCTTTAGTCAATGTGTATATTGTCCAAACTTTACCCACATCCTGTTTGTCATTAGTATTAGCAAAACCTAGGGACAAGCAACAAGATTCTGTTTTTTAAAAAAGTCCATCCACATCAAGGCCACCTAAGCTTCCTTTTGTTTGGTGACCACAGAGTGGTAGTGGTGGTAAATTTGATGGTCATCAAAGGTTAATTTCATTAGACTCTTCAATAAATGCACCCCAACAACAACACAACCCAGAAACCCTAGATAAAGGTAAGACCACACAAAAGCAAGCTGTAGTAGAGGAAATTGAAAGTGAGGAGGAGTTGTTGCACAATGAAGAAGTAGATCTAGATTCAGATGATGATGAGGATTATGTTGTTAGTAGTTCTGAGGAAAGTGAGGAAGAGTTGCTGAATAATAATGAAGTTCTTGCTGAGAGTAGTGATGATGAAGAGTATGTGATTGCTAGGGAAAGAGTTAGAGGTACTTGTTCAAAGCTTCTTCAAACAGCGGTACAAGTTCAGAAGCAAGCAGCTACTGGATGTTTAGGTAGTCAAACTGAGAGTGCTCCCCCTTTGAATGAAGTGGTTGATGATGGAGGTCATGTTTCTGATTATGCAAACAGTGATGAGGAAATGGATACTCCACCTGAGAGTGATGATGATGAAGGTGTTGAGTTAAGGAGGAAGAAAAGAGCCTTGACAATTGGTGTCAAAACTGATTTTAAGGATTTTAAATGGGTTGCTGGTCAGAGATTCATAAGTAAGAGTAGTTTCAAAGATGCACTTGCAAAGTATGCAATATTGCAAGGTAGGAATGTTAGTATAAGTTCAAGTGACTCAAAGAGAGGTCACAGAACTATAGTTAAGTGTGTAGAAGGGTGTCCCTTTTATTTGTATGCAAAATGGGATTCTAGAAGAGCTGTGTTTGTAGTTAAGTCTGTAGAGGGTGAGCATTCTTGTGCTAGGAACATAAAGAGGAATAAGCAATTGAAGGCTTCTTGGGTTGCAAAGCAGTTTTTAGATGTGTTTAAATCAAGGCCTCATTGGCCAGCAAGGGAAATCATGGACACTATAAAGAGAGCTTATGGTGTCCTTGTTTCTAGGGGGTTTGCCTACAAAGTTAAGTACAATGCACACAAGATGTTGCATGGAAGTATGACTGAGCATTACAACAAGTTGGGGGTGTATGCTACTGTTTTGAAGCAGGTCAGTCCAGGAAGTTATATTGAACTTGTAACTGATTCAAGTAGAGAAGATGCCACTGTTTTTAAGAGGCTGCACATTTGTTTTGATGGTTTGAAACAAGGTTGGCTTGAGGGATGCAGGAAGGTGATATGCATTGATGCTTGTTTTTTGAAGACTTTTCTTGGGGGTCAATTAATGGTTGCTATAGGGAGAGACAACAATGACCAAATGTTCCCTATTTCATGGGCAGTGGTGGACGGTGAAAATAATGACAGTTAGGAGTGGTTTTTAAGGGGATTGCAAAATTACTTGGAGCTAGGCAATGGAGAAGGCATTGTCATTATATCTGATGAACACAAGGTATTGTCTATACCCTCATTTGTTTTTTGCCTTTTTTTTTTGTTATTGCACTCTCAATTACAAGTTGTGTATTTTCAATTCCAGTCTATTATTAGTGGCGTTGCATTGGTTTTACCTCAAGCAGAGCATAGACACTGTGCCAGACACATTTATGCAAACTGGTACAAGCATTTTAAGGGAGATGAATTAAAACAAGCATTCTGGAGAGCTGGTAAGGCATGAAATATGTCAGACTATGAGCAGGCAATTGCTGACATGGGTGAGATTGATGAGCAAGCAGTTGATAGTTTTAAGAGCTACAATCCAGCATGTTTCTATAGGGCTTTTATGAAGGTTGATACAAAGGTTGATGTGATTGTGAATAACATGGTTGAGACTTTTAATGGGTATATCATTAATGCAAGAACTAAGGATAGAATGGCCATAACAAGAGGCCAGGAAGACCAATCAAGGTTGGGCCAGGAAGACCAAGGATCAATAGGAGGAAGGACCCTCATGAGAGCCCTAAGAGGCCTGGAAAGCTTTTAAGACATGGCACTGAGATGACCTGTGGGGTATGCAATGAGAAGGGTCATAACAAGAGGAAGTGTCCTAATAAGGATAGAATGGCTGCCACACCTGTGCCTACTGAGACTGCCAAGAGGAAGAGAGGGAGACCTAGGAAGAACCCTCAGCCCACTGAAGTTGGTCAAAGCAGTCAGTCCACCCCTACTGTTCAAACACAAAGCACACCAAGTGCTGTCAATGGATCATCACAGGAAGTTAGTCCTTGCCTTGGTGTGACTTATAGTAGGAGGCCTAGGACATTGGGTTTGCAGAGAAGCTTACATGCAAGTGCTGAGCCATCCAAGACAGGAAGAAATGGAAGGGCAATCTATTCAGGGGTTGGCTCAAGGGGTGGGAGGGTTGGTAGATCAGCATCTTCAAGGGAGAGGTCCATTAACATCTCTGAAAATTTGTCTTCACAAGTCACTCAGGAATGACAGTTTGTTTGTATGTTGAAGGTAGGGGGAAGGGTATTTTTTTGGGGTTTAACATTTAGAGTTCAACAATTTTGATTGTGTAGGTTGAACGCTAAACTTTGACTGATTTGTAGGAATGGTATTAAGTTGTTGTTGTTGTAATTTTTTGCACTGCCTATAGGCAGTTTTGTTCAAATCAAATGTAAGCAGGAAGAACTATGAAGTAATTAACAATGTTTATGAAAATTTGTCAAAAGCTTCATTTCATTACCATTAATCCATACATTACATCTTAGTCTATTCCAACATACATTACATTAGCAATTAAACTACATCTTCATTAAGAACATGGTGAATAAGTAAAACAACTATGACACAATCAACAACATACAAAGGTTTTTCTCCCTATTTCCTAATTTCATGACTTGAAAACGAAGAGCATTAATCTCAGAGTTTGTTTCCATCATCTTCAACTGTTCTTCCGTTTTTGTTTTGTGCTTGAGCAATTCATCTACCAACTTCTCTAAATTTGCCAACTTGAGTTGAAAATGCTCACAATCAGGCATACCACGCTCCTTCTCCCACAAAAAGAACGAGCAATCTCCCTTCTAAAATAAAAGGAACAACAATTAATATAGGATTAGGGTTTCAATTACAAAGAACAATGGAGAAAAACTTACAGGCCAGCGTGGACATGAGTAAAACTTTTCACCATAATTAGGACCTTTCTTCACCACCCGCAGCTTAGCATCAAGATCATGGTGACACTTAACACCAGATCTAGCAGAATCACAGTGAGAAGAAGAGCTTTGATTGAGGGAGTACATGGCTGCTTGAAAGCTTGATAAAGAAGAAGATGAATATGGACTTTAAAGAAAATTAGGGTTTATTTATTTAGGATTTTTCCTTTTTTTTAATTCGTTTTTACCGGTTCTTCAGGTTAGGAAATGGGCTATGTACTTTAAGTGAAGATGGGGTGCAAAGGTGGGATTTTCAGAAAATAATCGAAAGGTTGGATTTTTAGAAGAGAACAAGGCAAACGTCGGATTTTTAAAAGTAAATTTTCCAATTATTTTTTGTCACTTTTGCGCGTAAACTAGCTTAAACTTGGTTTGTTATGCACGTAACTTGGCACACAACACTATTTGGTATATATTATTGTGTTGAAATAGTTAGAATCGAAAATAATTGTCATATGCTTTAAATTAAGTGTTAAGTTGCGTTTTTAAGTGTTTTGAATGATTTTTGTCACTTTCGCGTGTAAAATAGCTTAAGCTTGGTTTGTTATGCATGAAACTTGGCACACAACACCATTTAGTATATATTATTGTGTTGAAGTAGTTAGAATCGAAAATAATTGTCATACGATTTAAATTAAGTGTTAAGTTGCGTTTTTAAGTGTTTTAAATGATTTTTGTCACTTTCGCGTGTAAAATAGCTTAAACTTGGTTTGTTATGCATGAAACTTGGCACACAACACTATTTGGTATATATTATTGTGTTGAAGTAGTTAGAATCGAAAAAAAATGTCATATGCTTTAAATTAAGTGTTAAGTTGTGTTTTTAAGTGTTTTCAATGCTTTTTGTCACTTTCGCGTGTAAAATAGCTTAAACTTGGTTTTTTATGCATGAAACTTGACACACAACACTATTTGGTATATATTATTGTGTTGAACGATTTTTGTCATTTTTGTTACTTTCTAATGTATTTCTATTTATATTCTTTCAGCTACTTTATCTACAATGCATCTTTTCAGAGACGGAATTGTGCCCGAGATTGAGACTGTGGATGCCGTGTTCATAGTGAGTCGGATAAGGATTATGATCCGACGAAGGAAAAAGACATAGATGATGGTGATCATGCCAATGAGGATGACGACCCATTTGTTAGACACGAGCAATTGGCTCATGATGCTCCTCCTATTGATGATATGATCATTGTCGCAGCTCCTACTACAACAGCGACATCTTCCAAGAAACGAAAAGGGCGAGGTCCTACGAAAAACCTCAAAGTCACAGAGCCTATGCACCTCGAATACAACGCGTTGGGTCAATCGTGTGGAAAGTGGCGTAAGGAATATGGAAAACAAGTGGGTCTATGTGTTCGCAAGATTTCTATATTGCACGCGTGGCACGAGGTTCCAGAGGGTTTGAAGAACTCATTTTGGGATGATACGATGTTAATAAGCAACATTAGTCTTTTATTAATTTACTTTTATTTTAAAATTAATTGAATTGACATTAATTATTAATTATATTTTTCTTTTGTGGAATCTTTTTCACATCGAGCACGACGAAGAAAAGAAGAGTATTTTTCATTCAGCTGTTGCTGAAAGATTAATAGATTTCAAAGCAAAGCTTGTAGCTCGTTGGATCACAAAGAAGAGTCATCGCTAGACGGTTAAAATGGGAAATGAAGGTGGAGAAGAAGCACCTTCAAAGATGCCGTATGAGATATGGCCTCACATATCGAAAAATGAATGGGAGGCATTTGTTGCCAGAAAAACAACTCTCAATGAAGTTGTAAGTATTATAACTTTTCATTTTTATTTACTTCTTTTGATTTAATTATTAAACTAATAATATATGACATTTGACTTTTGTTGATTCATTAGGAAAAACGTGGTAAAGCTTCCGAGTCAGCAACGAAAAGGAAGTTTTACCACCACATGGGCTCAAGAACGTATGATGAGGCCCGGAAAAGAGTGGGTGGATGTGGGATTATACACCAATCATGAGTTCAGCCCCTAGCTCATCTACGACTACCTGCGCATCCGTGAATACTCCTGCTGAAGATCGGGTGCTGGATTGGTATTGCGGGCTCATGCTCGAGATGAAAGTGGTAAATTTACCATTCCTGATCCGGGAACAAAGAAGATTGTGGATGCTGTGGTGAGTTCACATCATTTAAGTATATTCTTGATTAGTTATGTACTTAAACTAATTGATCGTTTTTATTTGAACAGATGGGCTGGAAGGAAAAAGAAGCTACGGGGGAGTTCACCCCAAGAGGCAATGTTGATGCATTGCATATGGTCTTAGGGAAAGAACATCAAGGGCGGGTAGTTGGCGAAGGAGGCGTCCGCGTGGACGTAAGGAAGACATTCGGCAAAGAGTGCGTTACTACGCATTCCACACGATGCCATCACTTGATGAAGTAGAGAAGAAACGACTCAACGAAAAAATCACAGCCGAAGTCAACAGCCGATGTCACAGCAACTGTCACAACCGATTTACAGCAAAAGTGACAAAGGAGGTTCTGGACAAGGTGGCATCGCTGTTGTAGAAGATAGGAGCACCCAATGTTGACTTGGCAAATATGATTGCCGAGGACCAACAAATTAAGTCAACATGGGGATCCTAAGGCTTTGGTGGAGCCATCGCCCGAGCCGTTACCCCCGTAGCACACCAGCCCATTCATACACGTAGCACACCCGAGCCACACAATCCCACACCGAAGACCATGAACTCCGTTACTCAGGTTCCGGAACCAACACCCGAGCCAGTGGTAAAGGTACATATATAAGCGCGTATTTATTTAAATTGCATCGTGTTTTAATAATTTATTATGATGTTAATTATACTAAACGACAAAATTTGTAGGAGGCGACTCCTTGCCTCTCTTTTGTTGCCTCAGTTAGGCGTTGCTTGTGGTGGCGACTTAATTGAGGTTGCATACGGTGTGGCGCAGCCAACCCTTGTGGGCCAAACAGTGCATTCAATGCGTGTTACAAGTGGCCACAATAGTGTGACGGTAGAAACTATCGTAAAGGGGTTCGAAGATTTCTCACTTCCGGTTCCAATGCTAGAATGGACCCTTGAGAAACTATCGGACGCCCAAGGTAGTTTCGTCACATGGCCATATGCTTGGGTCCGACTCACAACCAATGTAATAAGCTTTTGTATTATCTTATTTGTTTTTATTATTTCAATTGCGTGAGTAATTTTACTAATTTAATTGTATAAAACAAAATAGGAAAAGAGTCCAAAGGACTCTAAGAGAGAGATCGGTTCCTCATGGTCGGTGACAATCACTCCAATCTTGACTGATGAGGAGCTTAAAGATCTCTCTTCAGATTGCCTATGGCTGCACAAGGGTGCATCTCGCATGCGTGAGGAGGACCCACTTATTCTATCCCTGAGCACGGAACAATTCTGCTTTGCCGAGGAGCTTAACGTCGTTATTGGTCCTAGTGACATTGGGCAATTTTTGCGAGGGGAGATGTT